>CAEFZX010010413.1:0-38514 GCA_903066825.1 Alfaro cultratus
ACCACTCAGGTAAGAGCGGCACCAGTTCACCACTCAGGTAAGAGCGGCACCAGTTCACCACTCAGGTAAGAGCGGCAGCTCAAGTTGGAGTAAAAACGTATTGGTGAAAATCAGAGCTGGGTAGTAACTAGCTACATTTACTTGAATAACTTTTTGTATTTACTAGTAGGAGCATTTTTACTGTGCTGTAGGCTTAACTTTTACTTGAGTAAAATTTCTGTATTTTCTACCCACTGAATGAAAAACAAATAAAGTTTTTTATTGAAAGAAACTGATTTGCAAACATTTTTCTTTTGCATAATTTTGTTGTTTTTTGTTATTTATATGAATTATTATCATTTTCATTCTAAAAATACCAAAATTTCCATTTAACTTAACATTTTGGTTCACCTGATTATGCAATTTTTAAATATTAAATGATCATTTGATTAGTTATTCAGAGCAAAATACTTTTTTACTCTTGACTAATTTCACCTACCTTTTACTCTTACTTGAGTAAAATAAATTTGGGTACGCTGCTGATTAAAATGCTAGTCAAGTATAGAGAAACTGATAAAAACATTAAGCATTTAATATTTAAAAATTACATAAACACCCAGTCCAAAATATAAAGCCAAGTGGGAATGTTGGTAAAGCTCTAAATTAAAATAATTCATTTAATAACAGTTTAAAAATAACAAAATTCACATTAATAAAAAATACCCAGGTGTTTATTTGGCGAAAACTTTGTTTTTTGGTGTTTGGAAAATGAGCAGTTTCAAAATCCTTCCGAATGTAACCTCACAAATCATCAAGCACTGCCCATTACCTAGCAAGCCCAGGAGTTCCCCCTGTCACCTAGCAACCCAAGCTGAGCTCCAGCACTTTTGGTCAGCTGGTTTTGCTGCTGCAAACCACTGACTCTGCAGGAGGCAGAGTATGCGCTGTATAATGGCTGCTGGAAAAGACAAGTGTTTTGTTGTCGACTTACGATCCAGAAACCACTTGCTGTGCAGGAGGTTGGTTGTGCAGGAGGCTCCACTTCTGCTTTTCAAAGATACACTGTTGTATAATTGTGCATCTGTTTGCAGCCATTTTTACATTCAAGTGTAAACGTTGAATTGGGGGACATGAACAGCAGCAGCTTATTTAGATTGTAGGGGATTGGTCCTGAAACATTTCACTCTGAAAGGAGCTCAAAATTATGACAGAGTATTAGGGCCACGCTAAGAAAACAAAAAAAGTAAAAGAATAAAGTCAAAATGTCACATTTAAATTCACAAGATATTGACTTTATTCTCATTCTTGTATTATTTTGAATTTATTCTCATAATTTTATTCTTTATTTTTCCACCTGTTCAGGGAAACACAATAGATCACCTTTAAGAAAACCTGCAGGTTCATTTTTCCAAAAAGTTACTCAAGTAAATGTAACTTTGTAAATGTAATAGTTACAAAGTCCTCAGACCCCTGGGTTGTGTAGTGCCTTGAAGCTGAGAGGAGCGCCCCATCTTGCTATCCTCTTCATCACGGCAGAGGAGGAGGAGGAGGAAGAGGAGGAGGAGGAAGGCATCTGCACGGCGACTGTTGGACGGCTGACAGAAGCATCTGTCACACCCTGCCTTCACATCCTCACCTGCTGGCCTGACTCCATCACACACACACACCTACACACACACACACGCTGACTTCTCCTTCCCAATCTGCAGCTTGTTGGTGACCGTCCACGACGAGACGATCGCTCCGGTTCTGCGGAGCCAAGTGGAGTTTTTTTTAAATTATTTATTTATGACGCGTTAATGAAGGCGCTGACCTGCCTGGTGATACTTCATCATCCTGCGGCGGCGTCCGTTCCCCTGAACATGCTGAAGGGATGCCAGCAGAAAGGGGAAGGATGCCAATCCATGTGGACGACACACACACACACTGAGACACAGAAAACACACACAAACTGGAAACACACGCCATCTGAAGGACAGCATCCCTCATTCAGGACCAGAGAAGGTGACCTTAAGCCAACGCCCCAAACTGAAATCAGTCATTTCACCAGAGCAAAGCAGAAATCTATGACTGAGTGTTAAGGCTACAACAAATAGGAGACAAAAAGGAGGAATAAATTTCTGCCAAAAAATCTGAAATTGTGCAGAAAAAAAACAAGAAATTATTTGAGTTTGAAAAGTTGAAAATTAACTAGAAAAAAATGACATTTTGAGAGGAATCTCAGAAATTTTCTAGGAGCAACAAGGAAATTTCTGAATTTGAAAAGTCAAACATTTGCTTGAGAAAAAACTCAGAAATTTTGAGATAAACTCATTTTTTTCCTGGAAAAAACTTGGAAATCCCTGAACTCTTACAGTTGAAAATTTACTAGAGAAAACTCAGACATTTCTGCGTTTTTTTGGCAGTAATTTACTCCTCCTTTGTTTTCCTAGTGTCCCTACTACGTGTCGTGGATTAAAATGCGAACTTGTGCGGTGGGTAACCCAGATAACTGCTGCAGAAGTCAAACAACGTTCCTCTGCTCCTTCTGGACCATCAGAGGTAATTTATGAGCAGATCACTTTAACAGCCTCACCTTTATGCTGCTGTTTGGGTTTAAAGCAAATGAGGGCCCTCATGAACCCCAGCTGTCTTGTCACCGGGGTCAGAGGTCATCACCGTGGCAGCCAGGTGATTTTAAACACCACAAAGCCTCCCAGCGTGAGCCGGGACTCTGAAAAGGAGCGGCAGCCTAAAATGAGTGATGGGGGACAGCGGGACTCCCGCGGCCCGGGGAGGCAGCCTGACCTCGCCTGGCGGGGTGAAGGGTACGCCTCGCTGTCATCTCTCCATCGCCGGCCTCCGCCGTGGTCGTGTGTCGAAGCAGGAAGCCCTCCACGCTGGCTGCCGTCCAAAGCGGAGGTCTCTCACCTCCCGGTGGTTATTCCTGGATACCAAGCGGAGCTCCAGCCTCCTTTGGCCCAGCCCGGCCTTTCTTCTCCCGCTCTGGGATAACGGGCCTGTCCTTCAGCTATCAGCGGCCATTGTCTTTATTACACTCACACATCTAATATCAAGGTCACTTTCATTCATCTCTGTGATATGCAGGGTTGCAGCAGCCTCAAAGTTGAGAATAGGACATTTTTTTAATGCAGTAATTTCACTGTAAAATGATTATTTATTCTGCTTTTAGTTATTTTTTGACACGAATAAAAATCATGCTGATCTGGCGTCAGTTTTCCTAATTTAAAGCACAATATGGATAAAAATCCTCCAGGTACATTTATAAATTTCAGTTGTTATGCTAGATTTTGGCCACCAGATGTCACTAAATATTAACCAAATTCCACAATGTAAACCATTAAAGATCCCAAACATTTAGCTAAAGGAAAATAAATTTGAAATAAAAGATTAATATTTACATTTCTCACTCTGTCTGGCTGTTGTGCCAGTCAGTATTTTCGCAATTTGCAAAATGATCTTAACATGTTTAGTTAAGCTTTAACCTTTTTTTTGCTTTAATTTTTGTCTTCTATCTATAAAACAATCAATTAAGTTTTTATTATTATTATTATTATTATTATTATTATTATTATTATTATTATTATAGTATAGTAATAATTATTTTTATTTCTATCTATCAATATTGTAGCTTTTGTGAGTGTGTTATTTTACCCTATCTTTATATTTCATAATTTATTAATTATTCTTTAAATTCATTAGTGATTATTCATTATATTTAAGTATAGAAATGTAAATGCTCTTGGAATGAAGCGCCTTTCTCTTTAAAATGAGCAGCATCGCTACAAAAGAGGAGCAAAGAGCTGCTGAACAGCTGCAGAGGTCCCACTCTGATTCTTTTTGCTGATACTAAATTAAGTAAGCTTTTTACGACAGCTATTTAAATTGTATTTGAAACTAAACGTCGATCTTAAGCCCTGTGATTTTAATTGATCACCTTTTTGTTTCAAATATATTTTTCTTACCCACAATATCAAAATTACGATTATTTTTGTGCTTACATCGACACTATTGAGGCCTCACTCTAGCAAAGCATCTTGCTTTATTACACGATCTTCAAATTAGGGCCAGGCAGTCCAACATATTTACACTGATAATTTCTGTTTCACAGCAAGTGTGGCTTCGACGGGAACATAATAAATATATGTAATATTTGTAAGAGTTTTTAATACTAAGGCAGTTTAGTATTTAAAGAAGCGGTATCGTAGTGGTTTTAAATTAACGGCTGCCGGCTCCCCCCCCCCCGTGTTTCTGCAGTGGTTCAGTCCGACGACGTCCTGCGCGGGAGCGGAAAACGTGCGTCGGCTTTACGGAAAAGGAGCTTTTTGTTGTATTGATGAAATAATATCTTCTCCAAGCTCCAATTTACTGAAACCAGCACATTTTCCTCTCATAAGAAGCCAACACAGAACGGAGGTAAATAAAACTAAATCTTTCCGTAGCTTTGTTTGCTAACTTTAAGCTAGCTAAAGGGAGTTAATGAGGCGTTTACGTCCCGATCCGCATCCTGCAGGTTGACTTGGTTTTTAATCACATCGGCTGTAGATGCTGTGTGTCTGGACTACTGGACTTTTTTTATTTTTATTTATTTTTTTATTTTTATTTTTTTTTACATTTTGTGGCGTTACACACACACAAAATGAAACCGATGCATGATTCTCCATTGTTGTTTTTAGAAACAAACCCCTTTTACTCTGATTTCCGTGGATAAAATTGAGTGCAGCATATTTTCTTTCAGAGATGAATAGAGTCCATCTGTGTGCTGAGCTGGCCCGAGGCATAGCAAGCTTAGCAGTTTATTAGGGACCTCCATAAATGCATGACTCTTTAAAATGTAGATCTACTATTTTAACATTTTATTCAGAATGAGAATACTATCAAGTTTTATTTAGCGGTTTCAGCATAGATAAACCTACAGCTGGGTGATTATGGTTGGAACATAAAATCTACAATTTTTAAAATACCAAATCTGACTTTTTTTGATGTCACTTTATTTGCAAATGGAAAACTCTGATTTTTCAGAAATTAAGTCTTCATAGACAGCAAATTTGATTAAACAATAAAATCAACAAGGGCTGCAACTAATGATTACTTTAGTTATCAATTAATCTCATTTAAAAAATGGACAAAGATTGATTAAATATATTAAGAGGCAAATAAATAAGCAATTCAGTTTTTTTTTTAATAATATAAATACATTTTATTGCCTAGAATACGATAACAGTATTCTTTTAATGAGATGCAAAATAGCTTTTTGGCTAATTCTGCCACATTTACTGTAAACTTTAATATTTACTGAAATGTTAATGTGTGTTCAAATAAATTAAAATTATTACAAATTGGAATGTTTTTGAAGGACAATATTTGTGTGTTAAGACTTCTAGGAGTTTGTTGGTGTGCTGTACGGTCATAATGTGGCATTTATTTAGTTTCAGTGTTTCTAGATGACGTGTCGGTCTCTAAACGTCGTGGGCTTTTTTCTTTCAGTTTGGTTTCAAATCCAAGATGGCCGGAGATTGGAAGCCAGGCGACCTGATTTTTGCCAAAATGAAGGGTTATCCTCACTGGCCTGCAAGGGTAAGCAGCACGAAGCGCATCACTGGTCACAAATGTCCTAAATTTAGGGTTCAATTTAAAATCTTATAATGGAAAAATGTAAAGTGCAACACAAATTATTCATCAAGGTTTTTGTTTTGAATTTAATTCATTTTAAGAGTTAAAAAAAACTCAACATCCAATCACTTTTACTAAAATGTAGACTTTTAAACAACAATTTATTAAACTTTTCTTGCTTCTTCAAAGAAAGAAAAATGTAGAAAAAGTTGATCAACCTGAAACATGTAGGATGTGGTTTACTGTTTTTTGTTTGTTTTTAATCTGGCAAACCTGCAGAAGCTTTTTATGTTTGAAATCAACAGATTGTTCATTTTATTAAAATATTATCTGCTTAGTTTATTTTTGAGCAGATAAAAATAAAAAAATAGATATTTTTTGCCACGATAGAGTATTAGAGCCACATGAAGAAAAAATATAAATAAAATTACGAGAAATCTTGAGTAAATTTGTTTCTGTTTTCAGATCGATGAAGTGCCAGACGGTGCTGTGAAACCGTCCAACATCAAATATCCGATTTTCTTCTTTGGCACTCATGAAACGTGAGCAACAAACTGCAGATGTTTATCAAGGCGCCATTTTGTTCCTCTGAAGGTTTTTAATAGATAAATGTTTGATGAGGGTCCGGTTTCCTTCCCCACTCTGCATTTTTAATGGTTGGCACCAGTGTTGTGTTTACATTCATGACTGAAAGTATTTTCCCTCCTGCAGAGCGTTTCTTGGGCCGAAGGACATTTTTCCGTACCAACAAAACAAAGAGAAATACGCGAAACCGAACAAAAGGAAAGGCTTCAATGAAGGATTGTGGGAGATCGAAAACAACCCAAAAGTTGAGCTGACTGCGCCCAAGGTACGACTCCGTTAAAAACTGGGTGTAAAAAGCAGAATTTCAGCTTTAAAACATTATTTTCCACTGAAATAAATCCAGATTAGATTCTCCTCTTACTGATTAGAACTAAATTTCAACCTAATTAAAAAATACTTAATTTATCCCAAAGGGAAGTTAAATGTAACTCATATCATCCAAATATCTTCAAAGAGTCGCTGTGGAAAGTGAAGAAGCTCCAGTAGCAGTCAGTGTTACAACTGCTTTGTTTAGAAAAAAACTATGAGATTCAAAAAAGTTGAACATTTGCTGAAAAAAACAAAAAGTTTGAAATTATCTCAGAATAAAAAAAAAGACAAAATTTCTGAATTTGAAGTCAAATTTTTGATGATTTTTTTTAAAATTTATTTCAGAAATTTTCTAGAAAAAAATGCAAAATTATTTGGTGGAAATGTACTTTTTTCCCCTTATTTTCAAATCTACAATGTCCCTACTACGGCGCCTTATAATTCCGTTCTTTTTTTTAATTTTATTTTACTTCATTTGTCGTTCAGACTGCTTTTTAAACGCATCAGCAAACAGACTTCAGTGTGAACGGTTTACGACTACATCCTTAAAAAGTCTTACATTTATTTTCAAGAAATTGCAAGTTAGCTTTAAATATGTCAATCACGGTTCTTAAATTTTGTTGTGGCAGGACTATTTAATCTTGTATATGTAATATAATTTATTTAATTTCTCTTTGGGATTAATCTAGTAGCATTGAATTTTAAATATTCTGTGTCATCGTTTTTCTGTAAAGGCAAAGATTCGACTCGGTTGAGGCTACTGCTAACTAGCTGCTAATATAGTCTCACTAGCTAGCTAGTTTTTTTTGTTTGTTTTCCATGGGTAAGTTTTTTTCTGTGCAATAAACTAAACTTTAATCTGTGACACATGCTGCAATCCCTCAACCATCCACTGCCTTCAAAGTTTTTTACTTTTACATTCAATCCAAGCTGGCATTGAAAAAGTCTTAAGTATTAAATTTGATTTGTACAAACCTGAATTAGCCAACAAACTGTTCCCAACGTTTCTTTGCACACTTTGCTTACAGCTGCATGATTTAAACCAGCTGGTCAGGATGATAGTTTCACTGCTTTAACAGATAAATAAAGCTGCATTTAAGGGAACAGTGTGATGATGTGAACAGATTTTCTGCTGCTCTAGAAACAGAAGTTTTAATGAACCAAATTCTGTTTTTTTTTTGTTTGTTTTTTTTTTTTAATCTGAAGCCGGTTCCTCCTCCTTCCTTCCTGGAAAAGGATTTGGAAAGCGGTCCGGAAGGAGAAGAAGACGCAGCCGATAAAGGAGTCAAACCCAAAGTAAGTTTTAGTTTTTTTATTTCTGTTCATAACCTCCATTCCCATGTTGCTCCACTGCAGTGAATCTCTTCTGTTGCCAGATTCTTTCATGTTTTTTGTCTCTCAAAGCTTCCTGTGACGTTTGTCTGCATCGTAACCGCAGGAAACGGTTTTCCCTCTCGTAGAGTTGATGTTTGGTAGCAAAAAGAGCAGGAAGCTCGCTGACCGCGCCTCGCTGCCTCCTATGCTGTGTCTATGGTGCATTCAGGTTCCAGGAAAAGAGGCTGAGCAGGAGAATGATGAGGAGGAGGAGAAAGAGGAGGAGGAAGGTTCTCTGATGTCTGAGCAGGGTCCTCAGATCCAGGATGTACGTACTCTTGCATGTCGGGTTGCCATGCAGCGGCGCAGGTCATGTCATCCCTTGTTTGGGTGGAAAATAAAAAAAAGCATGCTACATCGGCGGTTTTTCCGGAGCCGGGTCGGCGTTCGGGTCGCTAATGAAAATCTAACGGAGAGCTATTTGTGTTTCCAGACATGTTGAGTTTGTGCTTGATGAATAAAAATGAGATTATTTGAAAGTTTTGGGTTCATTTCTTGCTTTTCTGCTGCATGATTCCACTGATTTCATCCTCTTTCTTTCTCATCCAAGTGGTTAAGTTCTGATTTCAATGCTTTTTCATCCTAATTTAACAAATACATCTGCAAAAGAAGGTAAGTATGAAAGAAATTCCCTTTTGCATTGAGTCTGGTGTAAAACCTCAGCTGCGCACTAGAGGGTGCTGTTGCTCTGAATCGGTTTGTTTCACTTTCTGCTTTTTCTCTTTACTTCAGCAGCTTTCTAAGGAAGTAAAGTCGGCTTGTTTTTGAGGTCAGCTGGCATAAAATCAAACTTTCTGATTAATTTTTCAGGTTTCTGCTCAGAAAGAATCGACTGATCCCTCAAAACCCAAAAGAGGAAGGAAGAAGAAGGTTGGTAGTGACGCTGAAGGTGATTTAAATTCAGGTTTAGGAGCGATTAAATCGTTTAATCGTGTTTGTGTTTCAGGGTGAGCAGGAGAACGAAAAAGACGAAGATCCTGGAAGCCCCGTTAGTCCATCAGGTGGGATTTCTGCTGAAAAGTGTTTTTGTTTTTCACGGTTAAAGATCTCTTAGATTCTCCTCATAGCTTCTGGACCTTGAAGTTGATCCAAGTTTGTTAGCTTCAGCTTTTTGAGAGCTTTCTTCAGGAAGCTCTGCCCTGGTGGAAACAGGATCCTGGATCTGCTTTAACCTCCTCAATCATCATTAGTTTGCACCAAAATGGCCGCGGATGGACAAAACTTTAAAAGTTAGCTTTATCTGCTGATTTTTATTATTATTATTTTTCATCCATTTGAGTTTGGGATGCAAAGAATTAGTCGACTTATGACTAATTGTTGATTAATGGATTATTAGATTAAAATTGTTCCAATTGATTAACTAATGATGCCTGCTTAGATCTTTTGTTAGTGTTGCAGTTTGGCCTCCATCCAGAAGAGGGCGACATCCTGAACCTTTTTTTTCCCCAGAATACTATGAAAAATGTATCACTTTACCTTATGGACATAAGACAAAATTCAGGTTTTTATGAAAATGGCTACTTGTCAGTTAATTTGTTCGTCGCTCTATAAGATAAAATCGATCAACTTCAGATTAACTGATTAATCCATAACTTGCATCATCCCTAACCTGAGGCCATTTTGGTGCAAAGCTGTGATTTCCACAACATCTGCTCCTATTTTTGTAGCAATTAGTTGCTGACAAGAATCACAAAATCATATTTAAACTTAACTGATGATTTTACTGTTACTGATAATTTTAGGCTAAAAATTCCCCGAAAATTTGTAATAAATTGGCAATAAATGTAACAAGCATCTTGTTATTGTGTACAATAATCTAAAAGCAAATAAATTTGTACCACAAACCTAGAGCTGCAAAGTAACAATTATTTTAGTAAATGATTATTCTGGTGATTAATCCAATGAAAAGTTGTCACATTCTACTGATATATTTATATTTTTTAAATATATTAAAAATGGTTTTTACTAATCTGTTTATGTTTTGGATTAATAATTGGGTAGGAAAGGTTGCTTTACAGATTTTTTATTTTTTTGCCAATTGAAGCATTCTAGGTGGAATATATTTACAAATGAAAGGTCTTCTTTTCATCTTAAATGCAAAATGTAAATATAATTTTATATAGTTTTGGTTTAATTGCTGCTCTGAGTGTGTTATTCTTTCAGCAAATATACTTTTTTGAGTCAGTATACTCCAGTTAGCAATTAGTCGATTACTAAATTAGTTGACAATTGTCAAATAATCACTATTAATTTGATTAATCATTTCACTCCGATTGCAAAACACTTTCTTCACTTGTCAAAACCGTAATTTTGTTACGTAAAATGAATCTAGCTGGTTATTTCTGAGTACTTTTAGGGATGTAGGTTTTAATTTGAGGTAGAAATAGTGGAATATGATCCATAATTTGCACCAGCTGAATTGTTTGTCTGTGATCAGGTGGAGACGCTCCGAAACGGCGAGGCAGGAAGCCGAAAACCGAGAAGCTGCTTCTGCTGCAGCAGGACCAACACGGCTCTGGGAGCGAAATGTAAACCTTCAGAGAACACAGCTTTCATTGGGTTCTTCTTTTTTACAGCTTGTTTTTGTTTAATTTTTATTTTAGGGAGACGAACGAGACTGAGAAGAAGCGAAAGAGGGCGGCGGAGGACAAGCAGCTGAACGGAGAAGAGGAGAAAAGGAAGAAGAGGGAAGGCAGCAAGGGGAAGGAGGCGGAGCTAAAGGAGGCGGAGGCCAAGAAGAAGAAGAAGGACAACGGTTCATCTGGCTCGGACGACGACGAGGCAAGCGTCTTCGCACGGCGGCAGTCTGTAGGACGAGAAGATCGTATTTAACGTTTCTATTCCTGTTAGTCTCAGAAAAGCAAAGGGAGGAAGAAGCTCCAGAACGTGGAGGCGGATAAAGACGGGCGGCGCTGGAAAGCCGACGAACCGAGAGAGTGAGTTCATCCCTCCATGAAGAGGCGTTTATGGTTTTACTCTGTGTTGCCATGGGAGACGGCAACAACAACAAACTTGGCGACATGCTAACGAGGTCTGACCAGAAATAAACTCTCAGGTCTTTATTCGATGAATATTTGAAGTTTTGTTTCAGTGTCGACATTTTTCAGTCATTTCAGTAACTTTGAGGCGGTTTTTGATTGTAGGCGCTTGATTTGTTACGATATCAAATTTGATAAATTGTCCTAGAAGTCACTGCGATAAACAATAATGTTGTTGTTTTGAGACCATTTTCAAGCAATATTACAGTAATGAAATAATGAAACACATTCTCAAAGATCAATAAACTTAAAATTCTACTGAACATTTAACACTGGAGGTGGAAGACATTTTCAATATCCAAAATAAATAAATAAACAAAAGAAACAACAAATAAAATAAATTATTAAGTCTCTGTCAACAAAATTATTCCTCAAAAAGGGACCCAAGCACCAGACTGCAGAGTTTGGTGTTTTTCTGCCAAAAACTCTTTCTACCAGAGATGATGGAGCTTGTTTGGATTTATTATGCGATTAATTGATTTATTGATTTATTGCTTATTGCGACAGACCCACTTTGAATCCCGAACCATCTGTGAGTTTCTGACGTCGTGTTTTTGTCTTTCAGGGCCGACAAAGAAGATGTGAAGAAACCTGAGGTGGGACCCAAGAAGAAAGGTGATTTAAAAAATATTTTAAAAATACGTGGTTTTAGCTGGAACTGTTTTTTTTTTTTTTTTTTTTTTTTTAAAGACTTGTGTTTTTTTTTAACATCTCTTTTTTCCCATTTTATTTTCCAGAAATGTCAACTGACCTGAAACTCCAGAAACTCCACAGTGAGATCAAGATTTCCCTGAAAATTGACAACCCGGTTAGTTCTGCCGTTCATATTTTAACGCTAATTTATACTAATTACACAGATTTTAAGGCAAAAGACATTTTATTTATAATTTTTTTTCTTCTTGCAAACAGAAAAATGAGGTTGAATCTAGTCAGTTCCTCTTCCAGTGTTTTGTGATTATTCGATTGTAGAAATTCAACAAATTCCTGCATTTTTTCATGCTAACGCATAATTATGAATTTATTGTAAATTTTCTTCAAAAATGGTAAAGACCATTGGGTTTAAGTGATGCCAACTCCCACCTGCAGGGGGCAGTAATTCTTGTTTTTACTACGTTTTTCTTCATCGATCAATTTAAATGTTTTACTGAGCAAAAATGTTTGAGTCCAACTATTTTTTTTTTTTCTCATTTTTTTTTTTTATTATTAATTTTGTAATTTATTTGCTAGGGATAATGCTGATTAATTGACATTTCAAAAGGCTAATTTTAATTTGTTTTCACTAGAAAATACTAAAAACAAACAGGTTATAGAGACGAAGTTAAAATGACTCGACGACACAATAATAATAACTGTAAGAACTAATTAAAACTAAATTAATCATTCACTTAGATGTAGAAACACAACAGGTCACACGGTGGGATTTCCAGAGTTTTGTCGTCTGAGTGAAGGATTATTCGCGTAGATGGCATTATTTTCTTCTCTACGTAGATTTTGGAAGTTGTTAAACTCCTTATAAATATCCTAAAGCGTTTTTATTAATGAGTTGAAACATTAAAACTTGTTTTTGTCTGTTTTTGTCCTCCAGGATGTGAAGAAATGTTTGGATGCGTTGGACGAAATCGGTTCTCTTCAGGTGACGACTCAGCACTTGCAGAAGCACAGCGAGCTCATCGCCACGCTCAAGAAGGTACACCAGCAATACACAGCGGTTCCCAGTCGCTGACGGCTCCGCCTGGTGGCGGCGGTCATGAACTGCGGGTTAATCTGTGTTCCAGATCCGGAAGTTCAAGGCCAGCCAGGACATCATGGACAAAGCCACCATGTTGTACAACAAGTTCAAGACGATGTTCCTGGTGGGCGAGGGCGACTGCGTGCTGAGCCAGGTGCTGAACAAGTCGCTCGCCGAGCAGCGGCAGCACGAAGAGGCCAAGAGAGGAGCGCTGAAGAGAGCCGAGCACGTCAAGGACGGCGGCACAGGTATGGCAAAACAAACATGGCAGGAAAAGGCAACAAACATGGCTGGAAACAGCAGCAAACATGGCTGGAAACGGCAACAAACATGGCTGGAAACGGCAACAAACATGGCTGGAAACGGCAACAAACATGGCTGGAAACGGCAACAAACATGGCAGGAAACGGCAACAAACATGGCTGGAAACGGCAACAAACATGGCTGGAAACGGCAACAAACATGGCTGGAAACGGCAACAAAAAATGGTTTCATGAATTTCAGTGAAACTCCCTAAAAACACTGTACCGTATTTTCCGCACTATTAGGCGCACCACATTATAAGGCGCACCTTCACTGAATGGCCTATTTTAAAACTTTTTTCGTATATAAGGATCACCGCATTACAGTGATCCCTCGTTTTTCGCGGGGGTTACGTTCCAAAAAGAACCCGCGATAGGTGAAATCCGTGAAGTAGAAACCTTTTTTTTTTTTTTTTTTCCACAAACTGAAGACTTCATATTGCGGAGATCAGCTCCGCCCCACTGCGACCCGAGTCATTGGATTAGAACGGGAGAAAATGACAAATGATTATGATAAAAAATACAAAGTACAGCAGGACAATTAGTGACTCTCGTGTATTTCACTGCTCTTCTGACTGAGCCGCTGCATCCTGACTCCGCTCTGTAGCGGGTTTTCGAGTGAAGAACATAGTTATCTGTTGTTGTTGTCGTTCTTTATTCTTCTGGGCAAAAAGATTCTTATAAACCAACATGCCACCATCGATTATGTTTGCAAACTTAAATTTGGCAAGCTGTTTTACGTATGTGTACATGTTAAACTGCAACATTATTGACACACAGGTAGAATAAAAGCGGAAAGACTGTTTAGCCAATCAGAATGCAGAACACAATGCACCATGCGAAGCAGCGAGACGTGAAAGGTGAACCGCGATATAGTGAGGGTTCACTGTATTTAAATACCGTAACGTTATTGGCGAACATGTAGAGAAGAAGCGCAGAGATTGTTTAGCCAATCAGGACGACGAACACAATGTACTGTTAAAAAAAAAAAAAAACTGCACAAAAAATCCGCGAAGCAACGAGACGCGAAAGGTGAACCGTGATATAGCGAGGGATCATTGTATAAGGCGCCTAGAATAGACGCTACAGTGGAGGCTGCAGTTACGTTATGCATCCATTAGATGGAGCTGCGCTAAAGGGAATGTCAGCAAAGCAGTCAGATAGGTCAGTCAAACTTTATTAATAGATTACAAACCAGCATTCTGACAAGTCGGTTCACTCCCAAAATGAATAAACAGCTGTTTCATTATTTTCCCCGAGGGTTAGCGTGACTGATCGCCTTGAGTTTAAACTCTGTGTCGTAAGCGTGTCTCTTAATAGGAGCCATTTTGGGGTCTTTACACAGACACTCAAATGGAAATGAAACGGCAGGCTAAGCGCAGTCATATATCCCAGCATGCACCGCGCGCTACTTCTTCTACGGGGGAAAATGAAGTCGGCGGCTGCTTACCGTAGTTGCGAGACCTGTTGTGGCTCAATATTGGTCCATATATAAGGCGCATCGGATTATAAGGCGAACTGTCGACTTTTGAGAAAATTGAAGGTTTTTTAGGTGCAACTTATAGTGCGGAAAATACGGTCGTTTTTTAGTTCTTTCTGCAATTGGCCTTTTAAAAAATCTGTATAGCCCAGTTAATGATTAATTAATTTCTAAATTAGTTGACAAATATTGGATTTGTGACAATTGATCACAATTAATCATTTCAGGCCAGTGATTTTGGCCTATGTGTATTTTTATTGAAAGTATGAAGTTTCTTTTTCATCAAATGACCTTTTCAAAATCTGTATATTCAGGTTAACAGTTAATCAATTACAAAATTACTTGACCATTACTACAACAATCAATTAACCACTATTAATTGTTTCAGCCCTACTTTTGACTTGATATTTTGCATACTCAATTTAACGATTAATCGACTAGTTGGCGATTACTTGTTTTATGATGATTAATTGAATGAATAGTTTTAAATGAGGTACGGATTTTGTAAAAAGTTTGTTGTTGAGCAGGCAAAACTAAAGCAACTGAAAATAAAATCAGTTTTGGCTCCAGGGTAAAAGGTTTGAAACTCAGGACAACGATCTGGTCACGGTGAAACCGGAACAACAACCAGAAATAAATGATCTCAATAGGTAACGACTGTAATTTTGGGTTGCAAGGTTGCATCACAAATGTTTTTCTCCTTCGTTAAATCCATTACGCGCGGCAGAGCGAGCGGCCAATCAAGAGCCAGTCATGGGACCTCTGTGGTCGACCTTCATCATCAGCAGCTGTTATCATACGCTGTGGCTGCATCCGTCCTGATAAACACCCGGATCCCTCCGTTACTGGAGCAGATTGTCTCTCTGGGTGAAGCGAATCGACTCCATGGAGAATCTTTTTAACTTGACTAACCTCTGCAAAGCCGCGCCGGCCGTCACATGCTGACGGCGCGGTGACGTCATCGCTGATCAAATCTTCCTGCTCCGCAGACAAGGTGGCCAACGGCGACGCCAGCAGCGAGGAGAAGAAGATGGACAAGATGGAGGACGCCTCGGCGGGAGAAAACCGCAGGTTAAATTAAAAAACAGCATGGAGAGAAAACTGGACAAAAGAAGGAAGTCATGCCACCAGTTTGGCAGTATTTCAGTTATTTAAAACAAAACATTAATCAATATCGACTGATATGAAACCTTTATATCCTGATAGGTTTTTCAGCCATATTGTCCAGTCCTAACTATTATTTTGTAGTTTTGGCTTAAATACTACTCAAGATGTTTTTATTCAGGCTTTTTTTGACTCTCCAATTAACATTTAATCGATTGCTACATTATTTGTCAATTTCAATAATCAATTAATCACGATTGATTCGATTAATCGTTTCGGCCTTGCTCACATTTCTCCACCTTCTGCTTGTTTTTGGTCAGTTTTATGTTTTCTCTCCGTTTCCGACCGCAGTCCTCCGAAACTTCAGGAGTCGGCCTGAACCGTCCGCCGACCCGAAGAAGAGATTCGCTGCTGCACTGGAACGACGCCCCCTGGTGGACAACGGTTTCCAGTTCTCCTGAAGTGTTGTGTTGCTGCTGCTCCCAAGGTTTCAGTTCACCAAGATGCTGCATAGTTTTATTTTTGTACTCAGACACCTTGTGCCGCCTGCTGTTGGATGTATTTAATTCCCGTCGGTGTAGTTGTGAATTTTAATGAACGTGTTTGAGAAGCGGGGTCATTCCTCCTCCTCCTCCTCGTCTTCATCGTGAAGTGTTTTTGTTTTTATTTTGGTCGATCATTTCAGTTGTGAACCTCCCAGGACTTGAAGTACAGATTCTGTAAACTGATTGTTTTTAATGCTCTGTAACGCATGTTTAACAGGCGCACAAACAGAAAACTGTGGACTTTGCCAAAGTTTCCTTTTAGCCAACAAAGTGCTTTATTTTCCATCATGTCTTTTAAAACCTAGATGTATATAAGAGTATTTTTGTGCTTGTGTCATCATCCGGTAATAAAGTGGTAGCTACAGCACAACTGCCATGTTTGTTTTTATCATTCTTCATAATTTACATTTTTGTTTTAGATGTAAAAGTTGGAAAAATGTGGAATTTCACTGGATGATGGGATGAATGAAGATTACAGATTAGATTTTTACTACTAAACACCAATAATTAAGGTTGTTTTTTCTTTTTAGGTAAACTGTTTGAATTACGTTACATTTTCAGTTGCTGCATTTCTCTTTACATTGTTGATAGAAGAAAAAGAAAATCTGCCAAAAAACTGAAACGTTTCAAATTGTTAAAATCTCAAATTTTCTAGAAACAAGAAAATTTCTGATTTCACAAAAGTCAAACATTTTCTACAAAAAAGTTAAATTCTTTTAGGTTAGCCTCAGAAATTAAGAAAATTTCTGACTTTCAATAGTCGTACCTTTTCAAATTTGTTAAATTTACTGGATTTGAGATCTTTTCTTCAGAGTAGTGTCAGTGGTTCTTGGTGAAGCGCCCCCCACAGGCTGGGAGGGGAACAGGTTGCTCAACTATATTGGTTTGTTTAGAGTGCAGTGTGAAGAGCGGAGGCCAGAGAGAGGAGTTTTTGTTAATTCGCATTAAGTTCTGCGTAACATTGCAACAACGTACCGATCAGTTCATGTGATAATGGAGTTGTACGGTGGCCATCATACGATCTGCTGTAAGGTTTTTCCATACATGTTAATATCTCGTTTTGAGACTTGTCTTTCTTTAGGATAGAAATGAACCACAAACCAATGTGCAAAATGTAAAACAGGTCAAACATGGGCTTTCCATCTATTCCATTCCTTCTAAGATAAAAACACAAACTTTCTGTAAGAAATAAAAGTCACTTGCAGAAAAACCCCAGACAGGGATTTGAACCCAAGACCTACTTCCTGCAAGGCATTAAATTAACTCACTGAAGTTTAATGATTTCTAACTGGAGACACTCCAACAACCAGTAGAAGTCAAAATACAGCAGTAAAAAGTAAAGTCTTATTCACAAAAGGAAAATAAATCCATGTTTGTCTTCATTATGAAGCGTAAATCAGTTGAAGGCGCCTCGGTCCACGTATGGAAACGCCAGGAAGTCTCCCAGTTTGTTCCCTTCCTTGTCGTAATGCAGCATCCGGAAACATTTATCGCAGAACAGACACGGGTCGCTGGGCGCAAACTGGTCCCTGGTGGTGTACCATCTACAAAAACCCAAATACACCAGAGGTCAGAGGTCAAAGACGATGCTCAGGATGCGAGCGCTGATGTTTACGGACCTGCCGATGAAGACGTGGCAGACGGAACATTTTTGGGTCACCAAGCGGTTCTTATGGGTGAGCAGCGGGTAAAGGTCCGTGTCCAGGCAGTCGCTGCGGTGCGCCAGTCTGCAGCCAAAAATAAAAAAGGAAATTAATTTCACATTTGCGACGCCAGCAGCCATTTTTCACGTGGCTGCTCTGCTGACGCAAACTGAATCAGACTTTAGAAATCCTTGCTAATAAAATTACTTAAAAGAAAACTTTACAACAAGCGGCTGACCTGATATCGGTGATGATGACGAGGTGTTCGCAGTCGCCTTGGTGACAGTAGAGGTACGGAAACCCCACCTTCACCTTCAGGTCCACCAGCCGCGTGTCCTCCATTTTGGCCGTGCTGAACGGCGGGTAGTTGTGGGATTTCGCCCATTCGATGGTCGTACTGGATTCCCAGTAAAAGACAAGAATCAACGTGAAAATGATGAAAAAAACTCAAACAATGAAAAAGCAGCAAAAGGTAAATGGTCGGATGAGTCTTGTTACATCCAGGAACATTAGAAAATCCCACAATAAATGTGATTATTTTATTAAAAATGAATTAAAGTCTCAACAGTAACCTAGCAACCAGCACCGGCAAATGAAAAGGACAGAACTAGCTAGCGTTGGGTTTGGAAAGGCTAACAACTAGCATGCCTAGGCTGGTCACGACCTGGGTTACTTTCTCCCTTTGCTATCCATTAGCACGGATAGGCTATCATTAGGCTATCACTAGCGTTGCACTGGCTAGCATTAGAAGTGGGTAGGCCAGTGTTAGCATTGAATTGGCTAACATTAGCCTTGGAGAAGCTAACAATTAGCATGCCAAAGCCAGTCATCCAAGACCACGCTAGTTGCCAAAGTCGCAGTTTTTCCTTTAAGAAAACTTTCTGTGCCGAAATCTATTCTGACTTATTGAAATGCATTCTCATAGAAAAGCCGGAAACGGACCTGCTGATGTCCTGGCACTCTGGATAGCGCATGTCATTGTAGAAAACTCCTTCGAAGAAAAAGTAGGCCGATTTGAAAAGATCCTGAAACGAGAAGCATTAAAACCCGACGGTTAGGTGGCCAATCGACTGGACCGTCCAGTCGCAGTAAATGTTTATCTGCTCACTTTGCTCATGAAATCTGGCGCCATGTCCGGCGTGTTGCTGAACTCGCCGCACACCTGCAGGTCGCTGACGCAGCAGACGGCGTCCCGGAGGTCGGCCAGGGTATGGGAGCCGGTCATCAGCATGGTGGTGTGGGCTCTGAGGTGGTTAAACTGGGGGAAGTTTGGGAGGACGGTGGCCCACAAGGTAAACACAATGCAAAAGCCACAGTGCAAGTTATGCTAAAGCGAAGAAATTAGGATGAAATTGCTAGAATAACCTCCGTAGCATCATTAATCCATTTCACCATAAACTCTGTTTTATACAACAGAATTCATCATAGTCATGCTAGCATAGCTTCTGTATTAGCATAAATTTTAGGATAAATTTTGTTTTATTACAGAACAGAATTTGTGATGCAACGCATCACAAATTCTGGAAACTCCCATTTTAGTGTCACTTCTGCTTCAGCATAATTTTTGTTTTAGCATAAATCCTTTAAAAGCTAAACTTCTCTTGGCATGAAATTGAATTCATGAAAAACTTGGTAGCATACCTTCCGCCTTAGCACAGTTTTTACCATTACTTCTAATGTGGTTTTCATTGTGGCTTTTGCGGTTTGTTGGCCCTTCTGGGCCGCCGTAGAAGGAGATGTAGCCCTACAGAGGAACCATTCAGTGATAAATGTGACGATGTGACAAAATAGAGATAAATGCTCACTTTCTCCACAGTATTAGGGAAGTAGATATTGATAGTGAGAATGAGTTCGCCTTCAGGGAGCCGGTTAGCCTCGGTCTCTGGTAGCCGTCCAGCCGTCAGGCGATCCTGGAAATCATTCAGAGGAAACAAGCGATGAACTTTCATTCTGCTGGTAAAGTTCTGATTTGGAATATATTAATAAATTCATCTCTGACATATTCGCTCTCAATTTTGACTTCAAGTAATTTAGATTATTTTAACCGACCTAAAACAAGAGGATTTTGCTCTGATTTAACACCAGACAATGAGAAGTTAAGTTCTTTCACTTATTTAAGGATTAAGTTTTGTGTTATTGATGAACACGAATCCTTCAGTTCACCCACCAGTTCATCCACGTAGAGGTTGTGCCTGTTTTTGGTTCGTTTCTCAGGTTTGTTGTTCTGCTTTCTTCTGTGTCTGTCAGAAAACAACCAGAGTCATCCTGCTGGGGAATCCGGACAGTACCTGGAACTGAATAAATGGGAACCGGTCTTACATCAGAGTCTTTAGTGTCGCGGTCGGAGGGACGACTTCCGGGTCGGGCGCCTGATCTCCAGAATGGCAAAGAAGTGAGTCGACACTGCAACCGGAAAACAGGAATTTAAAACCTCTGAATTTGTTACCTATGGACTGAAATACATCACTTTTTTATTTCTGATCATTTTGGTTACTATTACAGCAAATAACAAAACAAATTTGGCTTTAACAAAATGTTAATGGGAGCATAAATCTCAAAAAAATATTTACACCTTTAGCTTGAATTACTGCATCAATGAGTGGAATGGAGGCGATTAGCTTGTGGTTAAGTAACTTAAGTTTTATTTTTATTTGTGAACCCAGCTGTGGCCAGACCTTTTTCAATGTTCCTTTTTCCTTCCACTCAACTTTCCACTGAGAGGATTGAACACAGCACTCTGTGAACAGCCAGCTTGTTACAACTCAACATTTCTGTATGAAACATATGTATTTATTTACGCTGTAATGTTCTAATTATTGAAAGAGTGAATTTGGGTTTTTAATCTAAGCGATGTGAAATGATGAAAACTTCATGATGAAGCTGAATTAAAGCCACCCAGAGGGCTGTGACTGGACCTTTGGACCCGCTGGAGAACCGACCTGCAGACGGATCTGAGTTCGGTCATGGTTTCCTCTCCGACCCGCATCGCCGCAGTGAACCGAGCTTCAAACGAGTCCAGGTCCAAAGGCCGGAAGGAAAACTCTTCCGGCTTCAGTCTCTTCAGCCACTCGTCCCGGAAGGAGCCGAGGTGAAAAACTGTGGAGTTTAAGTTCATAAACTCATAATCCGGGATGCTGCTGCTCGGTTCTGTCGGTTCTTCGGACGCCGCCATGTTTTCAGCGAAAACAAATCCATCTCCGGGGTTTTAAAGCGAACCCGCGCACAGGCTTGTGGGTAATGTAGTTCTACGTTTCTGTGTTGTTTTTGCAGGTTTTCAGATCATCAGATTCTTAAACGCCCAGTTACCACATAGAAATGTGTTTGTTGTGTTTAATCGATTAATTCTAGTGAACATAGCATGTCACATGTTAACCTAATGAAATTATTTCTGCTTAGGATCAATAAAGTGTTTTTTAATTACATGTAAATTTGAGTGAACGCAACATATTTTAGCTCAATCAATTAGTAATATGATGTCTCTCTTGGCCACCAGGGGGCAGCAATGTAAAATCGATCACTCAATAAAACTGCATCAAAAGAAGAAGAAGCAGTTTAAAAGCCCGCCATTTCCCGAGTCTCCTTTCAGCGTAAATTTACTTTGGCTTTTGCATTATTCCAAAGTTTTATCAGTTTTTGCCAAAAGTGTGATTTTTTTCTCCCCCAAAATCGTCTTTTAGGAAAAAAAAGAGGTGGTGATTTTTTTACTCCAAATCACTTTTGGTTAAAAGTGACTTAAGGCCATTACTTTAGGAAGGTGACGGCATGTAAAATTGTTCGTTAAAACAACATTTAATTCTCGAACTGACTCTTGAACTGTGTTATTTAGAGTTCTGGCAATAATTTCAAAGTCAGCTAAGAAGAACCCAAACAGATCAACCAATCTGTTTGCACGTTGTTAGCTAGATTCTTCAACAACCTGGACCTCAAGATCCAATATGGCTGCCTAACGTTTAGCACAGCAATATTTAGATTACATTATTTGCACTTCCAACTGTATCTCATCAACCAAGTTGGATATATGATGCAGCCTTTATTAGCAAACATGGTTCAATTTGAATATACACAATATGGAGAACTTCATTGTCATTAAATATGGATGTGACAGTATCCATATTTATGAATGTGTCACTCTTGGTTCAATACTCATAAAATGACCTATTTGTGAATTTTTCTGGAGAATGTAGCTCCAAATTATTCTAGGAAAATTAGCCCGATCACAGATTTATTTTTTTGTAAAGCATATCTAAAACATTTAAAAGAAATAGCGATGCTAGCTGACATGCCATTTGTTAGCTGTTGTTTAGAAAGCAGCCAATCCAGGATCATCATTCATTTCCTTGACACTGATTGGCTATTTGTCGGCTGTTGCAGTCCCTAATTATTGTGAATATCAAAGGTCCATTATGCTAATTCTAGTTAGCCTAAATTAGCATAACAAAGAGGCAAATGCAACCAAAATCAAATTTCTTTCTAGGCATCCAATCAATATCTGACTCTCTTATTGCTGAATGGCCTGAATGGTCTTGATGCTGTTGATTGAACATCAAGACCTTGTGATGACGCAGATGAAGACATTTAAAATCAGTCTTGAAATTATCTTCCTGGGGGTTTTTTGGTCAGAAAACTCCAGCAGGTTGCATCAGAGAAAGTGCAAAGGGCACTGTGGCAAAATGAATGACAAAACCACTGGAAATAATTGTTTAGGCTGATGCATCACATGCCAGCAGATAGTCAGATATTATGGCAAACTCCAAGCAGCACAAACTTTCTGTTATGGTTACATGGGTAATATTCAGGGGTCGGTTCCTTAAGGACACAGTTTTTCAGGGTGAGGTTTTTGTCCTCCTGGGTAGTCTTCTATTTCTTTTAATTTGTCAAGTCAAACAGCAAATCTTTAATGTGTTTTGGTGCTAAGCTGTTCAGTGATTTACAAACTGACAGTATTTTAAAGTCCCTGAACTGCAGGGAGCCAATCAACGTGACTAAAGTTAAATGCATGGATGAGTTTCTCAAGATCCTGCTGAGACATTGCTCCTTTAATCCTGTAAATGTTCTTCAGATGATAGAAGGCCGACTTTGTAACTCTCTTTATGTGACTCTGAACGTTCAGGTCAGAGTTTCTATCTATAATAAATGAAGCTTTGTGCTGACTAAATCATGTCTCTTATGTTAAAAAAAAACACACATGCTAACGTTAGCTGAAGGTTTACAGTGGCTTAGTTTGCTTTTCATCAAAGATTTGCTTGTTTTAAGTCAATTGATTTAAAGATACCAGTTCCATTGACAGATTATGTCACTTTTAACCAAACAATATCATCAATATTAAGGAATAATTGACTTAAAACAAGCTCATATTTCTTTGTAAGTTAGTTTTGTCTTTTTTCAAGTGTGTTAAGATATTTGAACTGGAAACTAGAAGAAAAATACTTGGTAAGATTTTGTGTTTTTGCAGTGTTCTGCATCATATTGTGCATGTTTTAGTGCTTCACACTGCAAAAAAACTAAATCCTACCAAGTAATTTTGGTCTAGTTTTAATGCAAATATCTTAGTCCACTTAAATAAGACAAAACTAACTTAAAAGTAACTTTTCAAAAAGAAGTAGAGGCTTGTTTGAAGTAAACGATTCATTAGTATTGATAAAAAAAAAGTCAGATTATTTCACTAATAACGTGGGGAAAATGTCTTGTACGTGAAATAATCAGCCAATGGGACTCGTAGGAATTATTAAAGCTAGCTCTTGTTTCTTGCTGAAGTTACTAGTAAGTTAGTTTTGTCTTATTTTAAGTGAACTAACACATTTGAACTGGAAACAAGGCAGAAATACTTGGAAATATTGTGTGTTTTTGCGGTGAGGACGGTCCTCCAGGTTATGCCCGTTGAAGTCAGCCGGCCTTTCATCACAATCATTCATTCTGAGTAATTTTACGCATGGTTTCCTCTTTAAAAGTCACTGAATATTTTTCACTCACTTCTCAATAGTTGGTATTCTTTAAAAGGTTTTTCCCCTTAAGCTAGAGAGTAAACCCTTCATCATTAACACCCTGAATTAAAGATGTTCATTCACATTTTATGTCTTAGACCTTTTAAATCTGCATCCTTTTTTGCATTTCGTCAGAGTAATCCCGAGCAGCAGCTCCAACCTTCGCTCTGCTCAGTGGGCTGAGCCTGTCGGCTGGGAGCCACACCCAGCATCTCCCATCACCATAAGATGCTCGACTCAAACTGTTTGGTTTCTCTCCACAGTTTTGACGTCCGTCTCTTCGTTTCTCTTTTCATTCGCTCCTCAGCTCAAATGGAGATGAACAATGGTGCAATCAAAGAGGTGAGTTTTTATTTTTGAACAAAATCAATATTAATATTTGGATTTTGCATTACTTTTTTTAATAGAAATTTCAAAAAGTTTTTACTAGAAATCTTTTAATTTTTGGAGTTCATAAATTTTTATGTATTTTCTACAAACTTTTTCAGGTTAATCTAAACATTTCTCAGTTTTTTCTCACAAAATTTTGAATTTTCAAACTCATAAATTTCACATTTTGTTTCTAGAAAAGTCATTGGCTTTTGTCTTATAGATATTTTACTTTTGGAGCTCAGAAATTTCATTGTTTTTCAGTAAATTTCTGAGATTAATCTCAAAATGAGTTTTCTTTCTACAATGGCCTTAGAAACCATGATAGAAAAACTTTGCAGCATTTAAATGCCACATTCTGATAGTTTAGACTAAATCTCCTAATTTCGTGTTTTTCTGGGTTTTTAGATGGATGTGGATCACAAATATGAAGGAAAGACGTAAGTAGAGTTTAATCTCTCCAAACGTTTTTATTTTTAATTAAATATATCAACCAATTAAGGATTTAATGTAAATGCTTCTGCTCAAATTTTGCAACAAACTAAAGTCTTTATATATATTCTCTAAAGTGTTCTCCATTTTCTATGCTTTCTGAAGCTTTTTGAGTTTTTATTTGTGCTTTAGCTACTTTTTCAGTGATTGGATAAATGTAAAACTTTCAGCAAAGTATGAGAGCTTAGCTTTGGAGTAAAAGCTGTGACTAAATAACGACTTCATAGGAACAAAATGAAGGGAAAAGAATCATAAGAAAGTGAGATTATCTGGACCTTGCTAGGTTAAACCTTCAGCATGTTTTCTAACACAAATTTCCCTCTGACACAACATCATATCATGAACATTAGATTAATAAAGTCAGCTGGCTCATAGTAAAACAAGACAGAAAAAGATCAGAGACAAATAATTCAGAATTTGTCTGAAATAAAGTTAATAATTCTGAGTAAATAAACATCAGAATTCAGAGGGAAAGAGGAGGATGGAAGATGTGAGGCTTTCTGGAAACGTTTGATTTTCTCTGTGGGATTCTGTTTTTCAGCCTCGTTGAGCTGGACTTGGAGACGGCGCTGGAGGAATGCAACGTCGCCCTGCATCTGTTTCTGAACAACCGGTTTGCAGACGCTTTGAGTTCACTGGAGCCGCGGTAGGTCTCTGAGCTTCACTAAAACCTGCAGGATCTTTAAATAAAACGGGAAAACAGGATCAGAAATCCTGCTGTCAGCTCAGAAAATCTTTGAGTTCTTCTGGAAACTACATCTCAGCAGAACCTTTAGGAAAAGAGAGGATTAAATACACAGAAAAAAATAATCTGACTTTAGTCTAATTGGGGACTAAAGTCAAAATTCTGAGAAAAAAAACATAATTTTGAAGAAATAAGTCAAAATTCTTAGAAAAATAGAATTTCCCTATTAGTCAGACTCACTAGGTTCTTTAAATGCTATTAATGCAGTAAAAGTTTTAAATCCATAATCACGTGACATAATCCCTGATTTGTTTTACACAGAATGAAAAAC
The DNA here is from genome assembly GCA_903066825.1 of Alfaro cultratus. NCBI lineage: Eukaryota > Metazoa > Chordata > Actinopteri > Cyprinodontiformes > Poeciliidae > Alfaro > Alfaro cultratus. The sequence continues at coordinate 25,560 of CAEFZX010010413.1, forward strand.
TAAATCAATTAAAAGAACTAACTGATTTCCTTCGTGACAACAACCAAAAACATAAAGATGCAAAAATGTAAACTTACTTTCATTTTTTACACATTTAACAGTTTTACTTTTCTTTGAAAATCCCATTTGATCCTGTTTCACTGAAGCGTTTGTGTCCTCCAGGAAGAGCCACAGTATGTATCATGCTATGGGCTACAGCAGCATCTTACTGATGCAGGCTGCTATGACCTTTGACCCCAAGGACATGGATGTTGCCATGGCGTCACTGAAGGATGCTCTGCACACCTGCCAGAGGTAAAGCTTGAAAAACACATCAGTATATTTTATTTATGGGTTGATAACAGAAATTAACAAATTTTCCTATTCATGTCTCATCCATGTGTTTATGTCATTTTTTATGCGTTTGTGGAAAATCTGAGCCTCACATCCTCACTTTTCATGTGGTTTTGCTCATAAAGTTCATTTTTGTGGTTTTTGTGTCACTAACCTCAGTAAAACTGATGTGAGCTCAAAGATTTAAGTGAACAAACAATAATTTGTGGCGTTGAATGTTAATATCTCACACTCCTGTTGCTAAATTTGTGTTTAACATTGCTGCTCCTCGGGTATGGAAGACCAATAAGGCCAAAAATGCATGAAATTTCATGTGTCTTTCATACGCAAAGCAACTGAGTTCAGAACTTAAAGCAAATGAACGACAGCAGAGGGATCCATTTTATCCAATCAGCATATTAACTGAATGAAAAAGAACCAATCACAACCAACAAGTCAAAATACTCCAGGAAGTGACAGACATGACAAAACAAAACATTCAGTCTTGATATTGTAAATCATTTAATTTCATTGTTTTACTGACTTCATAATGTTTTTGTCACTTTGGAGAAAAAGTTACATGTATTTATAGGCTTGATGTGTGATTATGGATTCTCTCTATCAATATTACATAAACTGAAAGAAAATGAAATACAACTGATGTTATTATTAGGATTTTAATCACTTATTATGATTTTAATCACTCAAAACTTTTTATGTAGTGTGCACACAACATTAAATCCACTTTCACTTATTCTACAACAAAATAAGTTCATTAATCGACTGAACAACTAATGAAGCAGCTTAATAACTACAGAAATAGTTTTAAAAAGGGATCAGATTTAAATATCTTATATTTTAAGTTGAATGACACATATATCCCATTAGATAAACTGTTTGAGTTGCAGTTTTGAACATTTCCAAAGTATTTGTGATGTTTTACAACCCAGTCTTGTTTCCCAACTTAGATTTCGGAGGAAAACTGGAATAATGGAGAGCTTAGCCAGCTTCTGGCATGGGCAGCCTGTTGAGAATTTGACAGAAGGTGAGTCTTGCATTGATTTCTGAGAAAAAAAATGTCATATTTCAGCTAAACGTTGTGTTATTTCTGCTGGTATCTAGCAGAACATGCAGCGGTTGAACTGTAGATATGGCTAGCATTTTGTTTTGCGGCTGTTTTTCACAGAGGAGATGCACGCTGAGCTGTGCTACGCCGAGGTCCTGATGCAGAAGGCAGCGCTGACGTTCCTGGATGAAAGCATCATCGGCTTCATCAAAGGAGGGATGGGAATGAGGAACAGTTACCTCATTTACAAGTAAAATAAACACAAAATTAGCAGTGAACCGATTGCAGTTTTCTGGCTGTTTATCAAAAACTCTGCATGATACCAATTTTGTTTTGTTTGCAAAGCTGTGAATTGTAGCAACAACGTCGCTAAGTCGGCAACATTAGGGTCTATTTATCGATGCAGCCTGAAATCTTTATGATTTTAGTTACGTTGTGTTGGTATTAAGACATCATGTTTTTAAACTAGGAACTGCCAGGCTATGGAAAATGTAATAGAAGATGGAGAAAAGGAGAAGAGCACACATATTCATTTTCGAGGTGGCGTCAACATGGGCATCGGATCATTTAATCTGGTAAGAAGTAAAAAAAATGCCCAACAATTTAAGTCAGTACTTTAAACTACTCTTTATTTATCTGGATATATGCAAATGTAAGTGATTGAGGTCATTTTAATTTATTGCGACAGACTTAGCTGGAGCTCTGCTGGGGTTGCTAGGTGACGGGCGGAACTCTGCTGGGGTTGCTAGGTGACGGGCGGAACTCTGCTGGGGTTGCTAGGCAACAGGTGGGATTACTAGGAGAGGGGCAGTTACATTCGGAAGGTTCTTGAAACAGCTCAATTTGCAGACGTCAAAAAATATTATTATATTGTAAAAAAAAACAAAAAACTGCTGGATTTTTTTTAAAACTGTTTTTAGAAGCAGTTGAGACCCAAATTGAAGCATAAAAACGTTTAAAAGATTTATTTAAGATTGAGAAGTTTTGTGAAGTTTTAACTGATTCTCCGAACAGAGACTAGATGTTATGAAGCTGCATTTGTCTCATAGAATCCAGAGTAACCACCACGCTTTGCTGGTTGTTTTTGTCAGATCCTGTCCATGCTTCCATCCAGAGTCCTCAGACTCATGGAGTTCCTGGGATTTTCTGGAGACAGGGTAGGAGACGCCACTCTGTCCGTTCGCTTTGCGATGTCACTATTACTGCATTAAAAAGGTTTTTGAATAAGTTTCTATAATCCGCTTTGCAGGAGTTTGGTTTGTCTCAGCTGAGAGAGGGGGCAGCCAGTAGCAGCCTGCGCTCCATCCTCAGCACCTTGACTCTGCTCATGTTCCACCTCTACATGAGCGTCATTCTGGGTGAGAAAACTTTCCTTCTGTGAAGCAGAACGTCAGATTACTGGAGCCTGGAAGTGACTTTAACGCTCCTTCAGGTACCGGTGAAGGAAACATCCCTGAGGCTGAAGCTCTGCTCAAACCGTACGCCGACAAGTTCCCCAGCGTAAGAAACGCTCAACCAAATGGACAAAAATATAAATGAAGGTTTCCATTTCTGCTCATTTATTACGAGAAAAGTACAATACAGTCACTGCAAAAACAAAATCTGAAAAACATAAAATCTTGCCAAGTAATTTGGTTTAGTTTCTGCTGCAAATATCTTAGTACACATCAAATAAGAGTTAACTTTGAAGTAACCTTTGAGCAAGATATCAGCGCTTGTTTTAAGTCAATAGTATTGATTTTAAAAAGTACAATATTTACTGGCAAATCATTTAACTTACAGCAAGATAATTTTCCCATGTTATAAGTGAAATAGTCTGTCAGTGGAACTGGTACTTTTTCATCAATATTAAGGAGCTACAGACTCCAAAAGTTGAAAATTTGCAAGAAGAAAATCTCAGACACTTTGAGATTAATCACAGAATTTATATTAGAAAATACTTTTAAATTTTCACAGCTCCAAAAGTCTAAAATTTGCAAGAAAAGTCAGTTTCAAAAGTCAAAAAATATTTTCTAGAAAATTAATATGAAAATTTTAGATTAATTTAGAGTTTATTTTTAACTTTATGACCTCAGAAATCCCCAAGCTTTTCTGGAAAATTCAAGTTTTTTGGCAGAAATTTTCAGCTTTTTTCTATTCCCAGTGAAAGCCGTTGTGGAATCATTGTTTTTATGTGAATCTATATTTTTTTGGCCCCCATTGTACTAAAGGTAGCATTGAGAGAAATGGAAACTTTCCTTATTCCTCTTACTGTAAAGTATTTTTCCCTGGATTGTTTTTCCCGCAGGGAGCACTGATGCTCTTCTACACGGCCAGGATCGCTGTGCTGAAAGGGAACTTCACATTTGTGAGTGTTTATTGTCTGACTGCAAACGAAGGCCAGTAAATAAAGGCAAGTTTTCAGAGAGTTTTCTCGTCTCTGCAGGCTCAGGAGAAATTTCTGGCCTGCATAGCGACTCAGGAGGAATGGCGTCATATCCACCACCTCTGCTACTGGGAGCTGATGTGGGCGTACTCCTTCGAGCAGAACTGGACCGAGGCGTATCGATACGCCGACCGCCTCTGCAGGGAGAACAAGTGGTCACAGGTACCTGCATTCTCTTCTGCTTCTACTTCTTCTTCTTCTGGGCTTTTTTGGTGGTTGGCAGAAAACTTTAAGTGTGCACTACTGCCACCAACTGGACTGGAGTTTGGACTGAAGCAATGCACAAAGAAAAAACAAAAAAGAAAAGGAAAAAAGTCTTTCAACAGAAAAGGATTAGGGTCACTAAAAAACTTTCAGATTTCCCTCAGCATTCTGAATTTTGTTCTTGGAATTCTGACTTTAGTAGAATTCAGATTTTTCTCAGAGTTTTGGCTTTTTTCCTCTTCCGTAGAATTGAGATATTTTCCCCCACCAAAATTTAGAATTTTTTTCCATTAGAATTCCAAGTTTTTCTCAGAAATCTGACTTTAATCTCAGAGTTCTGAGAAAAGTCAGAATTGTGACTTGTTTTCTCAGAATTTGAATTGTTTAAATAATTTATGCACCGTCAGATTAATCTAGTCTGAAAACTCAAATCTACCAAATGGAATTCAGGCAAATATGACCATTAATCCCGTCATTTTGATTCACATTTTCTTTGAGTTTGCTCATTTTAAAGTCGCTGTTTTCCCGTAGGCCACGTATGTATTTCAGAAAGCCGCCATCTTAAGCATGCTGCCAGAGGAGGAAGTCGCCAAGATGGGAGAAAATGTCGTGGCGCTGTTCAGGTGAGTGAAGAAATGAATGATGTCTTAGCATTTAGTTGCACTGCAAAAACACACAATCCGTGTTTTTGTCTAGTTTCTGGTGCAAATATCTTAGTTTGCCTAAAATCAGACAAAAATAACTTAAAAGTAGCTTTTCACCAAGATGTTGGAGCTTAAAAAATCTAGTGAAAAAAGTACTAGATCCATGGCAGATTATTTCTTTTACAACAAGGGAAAAATGTTGTTATAAGTTAAAAAAAATCTGCCAGTGCGACTAGTAGTTTCAATATTCAAAAATTAATGACTTAAAGCTCATTTATGAAAGTTACCTGTAAGTTTATTTCACGTGAAATAAGACAGTTTCTCCAAGTCAGAGCCTCAGAAAGTTGGAGAGAAGATGAGGAAAAGAAATCTCCAAAATAAAAAAAACTTCAATCCCACTAATATTTTTATCTTAGATTTTTTTTTATATCAAAACTGTTGTTTTCTGTCTTTCAAACTTTTTCAAATATAAAAAATAAGTTTAAAAAATTTTACTTAAATGCCATTTCTGATGCTAATTTTTTTATAGGCTGCCAGTAAAATTAATCAACCAGCTGCAAAAAACCACAAGAACTGTGAGAATGAAATAAGATTAGATGTGATTAATTTAAAATTAATTATTTCCTTATGATTAAAAGAGGGGATTGTGTTGCAAAATTGTGTCATCTGGTAATAAAGTCATAATATATTAACTGATAATAAAATTTTCCACCACAGAACTCAGAGCTGTAAACTCAGACGTCTTGGTGCCACATTTATGCTAAATTAATGTAATAATTATTTAACAGTAAATAAAAAGCTTCTAAATGTTGATGTTTCTTTTCAAATTTTGTAGCATTTTCTGCGGGTTTGCTGTTTCCCCTAATAAGACATTTCCACTAGAAATAAGATAAAAATAGTCCGATTTTGTGTTTTTTTTGTTCGGCTAAATGAGGGTCGGTTTGCAGGCAGGTGGATGGCCTCAGATTAAGAATTGCGGGAAAATCGATTCCAACTGAGAAGTTTGCTGCCAAGAAGGCGCAGAGATACGAGTCGCCGAAGCCTCGGAAGCTCGTGGTTCCTGCTTTGGTGAGAACCGGTTCAGCGCCGTCCAGTAACAACTGCAAGTCTGTTTTGTTTATCACAACATCCTTCCTCACAGGAAATGATGTACGTATGGAACGGCTTCAAGGTAGTCGGCAAGCGACCGGAGCTAACCGAAGGCATCTTATTGACTCTGGAGGCGGCAGAAGAGCAGCTCAGGAACGATCCAGGTGAGACAACAGGAACAAAAGAAACAAATAGCGATAAACACTTAGGGCAGGACTATCCAAACGTCTTCTCGACAAGTCAAAAGCTCTTGCAGGTCAAAAGAATGATAATAGAAAGATTAAAATAAAATTAAGCATTTAAAGTTGCTTGATTTTGTTATTTAGTTGTAGAAAATGTAAAAATTCAGAGAAAAAGTCAAAATTCTGAGAAAAATCAGAATTCTGAGAAACCCCCCTTCTCTCCTCCCCAAAAAATCCCCAAAAATGGTGTGAAAATGCAAACTAAAAGCCTGTGTGATGTGCAGATCCGTCAGAGTTCCACACGGACGACGTGTGTGTGGTCCAGATGCTGAAGGGTTTGTGTTTGACGCAGCTGGGCCGGCTGGTTCAGGCCGAGATCTGCTTCAACTCTGTCATTTCCAGGTGAGTTTACAGCAACAGCAACATCACTGGCTGCATGAAAACATTACATTCGCATATATTACTCTGGTTAATTTAAAACATTTTATTTAAAGCCCAGTATGAACAGATACTAGAAAATATTAAAAAGTTGAGGGATTTTATAATTCAGAGGGAAATGCAAATTCAGCTTGTAAAATTAGAAACACAAGAAGTTTTTACGTTTCAGTGTCCAAACATTAAAAAAAATCAACTTTTGTACATATGGAAATGGTCTGCACTAAATAAATTAATCATGAATCTGAGTAGAACGAAGGTATATTGCTACAATACTTATAAATAGGGAAAAATCATAATTGTGGTGTTGCTGGATGGGTTGGGTTCAGTTAGAAGCAGAAAGGTTGTAGATAATAGACATTTTCTGCAGGTTTCATCAACTCAAAATTTAATACTTTTTTAAGACCATTCTGAATTAAATTTAAGGCTTGAATCTCCAAAGAAATGTTCAAAAGAAAATCTCATATTGTGTATAGTAGTAGTGCCAATCTTGTCCATGATAGAAAAGATTGACAATAAAAAGCTAACTAGCTAACTAGGGTATATTAGCAGCTAGTTAGCGGTAGCTTCCTCAAGGCTGCAGGCGACTCAAATGTTTGCGTCAGAGAAAAATCTCATGAGTAAAACTAAACTACAAGTAATTCAAGATTAAATAGTCCTGCCATAAAAAAATTACGACCTCCTATAAGTTAACTTAAAATTTTCCTATGAATTTGAACATTTTAAGGCCTTAATTTCAGATACACAGATTTATCTGGTGAATGTAGATATGACACTAAGTCGTCTCTTACTTGTTTGTTTCTTTCACCAAAAACTTTTTGTGTTCCTCGAAAGTGGACTTTATCTACAATTAGTGGCAGAACTTGATTAAAAATGTCAATAGAGTTAATTCCAGCATTTTATTAACAAAAAATCAACATTTTCAATTCAAAAACACTTTTTGCTACTAAATTATTGAATAGACATACAATTGTATGTCTATTCAGTATTGTGCTCAACCACATATATTTATTGTTTCCAATCTGTCATTCAGGTTTTCAAACCATCTGATTGGTACAAAATGCTATTCTGTCCATTCAGGTCCAGTTTTTCAGAAACTCTTGATCATTCATGGAACTGACTGGAACAAATTCTTCTTCTACTGCCAATAACTACGCCTGTTGTTGTGTGTTTATCTTTGCTGCAGTGAAAAGGACATCAAGAATGACACCTACCTGGTGCCATTTACCATGTATGAGCTGGGTTTACTGCACAAGCTGAAAGGGGACTTTAACACGGCCATCACAGTCATTGAAAATGCAAAGTGAGAGTTTTCAAATGTTTCTTTCAAATAAACTGACCCGACGCTTCATGTAACAACCTTTCAGAGGCTAATGCACTCAATCTGAACAATGCATATGGCAGGCCAATCTAACATAAACTCAGTTTCGTCTGACCATCTGTAATTATATTCTTGTGAAGGCCGATGTAGATAGAAAAAAAAGAGTAAATTTCTGCCCAAAACACTGAAATTTTTAGACAAATCAGTGGAAAAAACATAGAAATGTCAAATTGTTTGACTTTCAAAACTCAGAAATTTCTATGTTTTTTTCTAGAAAATTTCTTAGATTTATCTCAAGATTTCTGGTCTTTTCTAGAAAATGTTCAACGTTTTACTCAGAAAACTCCTCATCTTTTTGAAGCTAAGAAATTCCATGCTTTTTCTAGCAAATTTCTAATATTAAGCTAAAAATTTCTGAGTTTTTCCTAGAACATTTTTTCCTTTTTAAACTCAGAAATGTTCTTATTTTTTCTAGAACGCTCCCATAGTTGCAACAAACGGCTAACGGGTGATTTTATTTGCAGGATGAACTACAGAGACTACAGCATGGAGTCCAGGCTGCACTTCCGCATCCATGCAGCTCTCAACACCATGGGCTCCTTTGAGGCCAAACTTCCTCCTTCTCGTACGCCGGCTTGAAAGACCAGGAGATCGGACCTAACATTATTTCAAAAGTATCTTCGTCAACTCTGAATGTTTTTGCTTTCTTTTCTGTTGCAGCAAGTCTTAGAGTTTCACTTATGTGGAATTTATACATTTTTAACTTTAAAAATGTTATTTAATACAGTGGACCCTTGTATATTTGTGGTCAGTTTTGGCGAATTCCCCTATTCACACATTTTTCTAGGACTCCTTGAGGAAAATTCATCTATTTACGCATTTTTTTGAAGAGCATATCTAAAATATTCTGGGAAAAAAAAGCTCTTGGGAAGCTGTGAGCGATGCTAGCTGATACACTATCAGGTGCTGTTTGCAAAGCAGCCAATCCAGGAGCACCACTAATTTTCCTTGATGCTGATTGGCTGAATCCCAAAGAGCGTAGATAAGGATGCTAGCTTCTGCGGTGGCACTAAAATAGTTTCCAGAGTGTGTATTCATGCAAATGAAGATATATTTGGTGTATGAGATATTGAAACAGGCAGCAATGCTGATGTATTATACTAACATGAGACAGTTTACATTCTTAATATTTAAATTTAATTTTGTGAGTTAAGAGTAAGTTATCAATGCTTTTGACGAATACATTTATTTTGTAAGGCAGTGAAGTGTTTAAAAATGACAAACTGTGGAAAAACTGTGGAGCTTTTCCTGCATGTTGAAGTCATTTCTTTCAGATGAGTTATTATTGAGGTTGCTGATCAATTAATCAGAATAATTGTCATGATTCGATTATTGTAATATTGATTATTGTAATTTGCTGAAAGAGTACCACACTCTGAGCACTGAACTTACGACAATATACGCGTCTCATATCAGTCAATATCAATACTTATTGATTAGTTTTTTTGTTTTAATCATCTGAAAAGCTGCCAAACTGATAGTGTGACCTTTCCTGCTTTATCCAGTTTTCACTCAACACTGTGGTTTTTTATTTTTGAGCAGCCATGAGGCACGGTGGCAAAAACTGAAACTGCTGCTGCGTGATTTACTCAGCAGGTCGTTGCTAGGTAACCCAAGAGTGAGCGAGTTAGCTTAGCTAGCTGTGAGAGGTTGAGCGGCTGAAGCTTTTCCTCTGCCTACGTTTCCCAGAATGCTGTGCGGTTCTGGATCAGAGTTCAGTGAATATTCTACATATTGAATATTGATTATTCTGTCAGATGTCCTATTGATATTGATCATGTGTTTGTCCCGAGATGTGGCCTGATTTAGCTTTTCACCCCCAGCAGAAAGCTTGTGTTTAATGTAAAGCACTTTGTGGGTTTGATGAAAGTCAGATTTATTATTATTATTAAACATTGATTTTAAATTATCTATACTTCATTGTGTACTTTTTTTATATGTTGTGCAATTCCAACTTTAATCACGCTTAACTTGACATTAATTGTTTCTAGTGTACGAAAATTAAACATTTTATTTTTGGCTTACAGATTATAAAACAAATAGTTCAGTCTCTAAGAAAATTAGAATATTAGACAAAATTCAAACAAAAATGTTTGGATAAAGAACTTTTTGAGCAACCAGACATTTTTGTGTGTAAGCGGAGTACCACAGGGCTCTGTACTCGCCCATTCCTCTTGAATCTGTACACCTCAGATTTCCAGCACAAGTCAGTTATGTCAACTGCAGAAATACTGAAATCACTATCAGAAAAACTGAGTCCAGAGCAAATACATTACAGTTAACTAAAACTAACAAAATTATGAAAAGTTGAATTGAGAAAATATTTGTATCTGAAATAAATAAAAAAGTTTATATTATGGGGGAAGAAGCCAATCATTAATCAATTTTCTTCTTCAGGTCTTCAGTCAGAGGCTTATTGCGAAACGTTGTAATACAGACTGCTACAGGAGCCTTCCTGCCCTCAGCATCTACAACTTTGAAATCTTATATGAGTTACAACATTTAATTTCTCTCTGGAATTTATAATGCATTTTTATTTGATCTGATTGATTTTCATTGCATTTTAGCAATAAAATCATCATAAATAAAACAAATAGAGGCTTGAAATAGTTTACTCTATGTGTGATGCAACGATATGATACATGAGTTTCACTCTAAAAAGAGAGATAAGAAATATTGAGCTGTTTTAGGATTTTTTATTACATAAGTTATTTATTGTCATTTGACACTCTTCACTCTCCATAAGAGTCAGGACATACTGGAGCAGCGGTTTGGTATTAAGCTTTGAAAATATGAAGCAAGTTTATCCCTCATATTGTTATGTTCCGGGGTTCTTTAGTTTTCTTTGTGGGCTTCCTGTGCATCCTACTCACCTTTGACCATCAGATGGCGCCAGACTCACCCTCCTGGAGTGTTTGAGTGCCGTCATCCAGCGCACCTGAGTTCCATCAGCTCATCAGCGGTGTGTACAAGAGGAGAGGACTGCCAGTCCACCGGCGCCTGAGTGTTTAGCTAGTAACGGTACCTCTGAGCCTCCTAGAGCCTGTCTCTGTGTTTCCTCGTTGACCTAAACCAGGGGTGCTCAGGTCCAGTCCTCGAGAGCTACCGTCCTGCAACTTTTAGATGCAGCCTTACTCCAACAGAAGGGGATCAGCTCTGAACAGGCCTGGTAACGAGCCATTCATTTGATTCAGGTGTGTTGCAGCAGGGATGCATCTGAAAGTTTCAGGATGGTAGCTCTCGAGGACTGAACTTGAGCACCCTGACCTAAACCTTCTAGTGATTTTTTTCCCTGTTGTCTCTTGCCTTCAGGTGATCTCTCCAGACCCCTGGATCTGCTAATTTAGATCCAGCCTGGTTTGCTGATCAAGACCTCCCTCCTGACGCCGTGGAACAACCCACTGGTTGCCCGAGTTTCCAGACTCACCTTCTCCGTCTGATTACAAGTTCTTCCTGGATTCCACAGCTGGCAGTGGCACCGCTCCTCTGTCCCCGCTGAGCCTGAGCCTACCTGTCCGCCCTCCGACGCACTCCTCCGTTGCCTCCTGGATTTCTGCCATCAAGCACCGAACCATCTGGACCCACAAAGAGGCTGAGACCCCGGACATTTCAGTTAACCCTCCCAAAGCCCTGAACCTCCGCACCCAAGTAAGCTCTGTCAAGTTTGTCATATCACACTCCCGTTTCCGACAACCCTGAACTCACCACTCTGCTCTGCCTCTTTAATGTGCCGATCGCTCCGTGAACCCGTTTCCTCCCTGGACCAGACCTTCACTGCACATTTCATAACTATTGTGTTCAAAATAAATTCACTTGCACTGATCCAACTTCTCCTGTGTTGTGTTCTGCATGTGGGCTAGGAAAATAGAACCCATCATGACGCATTTAGTTTTAGGGTTAAAAACTAATGCATATATTTACTGTCAAAATGTTTGTAAAACTGTATTAGTTTGTTCTTAGAAAATTAAACTAAAAAAAAAAAATTCAGTCCTACATTATAAAAAAAAATAAGTATTTGGCTTTTTCTCTAAATTATTGAAAAAATATATTAGAGATAGATGATTAAAACATATAGTGCTGTTTTATTAGAGGTTTAGATTCGGACCATTTCTTTGCAGTTCGGCAGGTTTTACAGGTTTAGTTTTACTCTGTTTGGACTGGAAAATGTCAAATTTGGCAACAGTGGCGAATGGCGCCATTTGTATTAATTAGCGTGACGCGCATGCGCCATGCTGGATATAAACATGACGCAGCTTCCACGTGAGCGTTTTTAAAAAGACGCGGCTAGCACCTGGCTGCATGGGGACACGAAGCTGCCGGTCTGATACTCATGGACTTTGGGACCTGGATGATATTTTCTCATCTGCCAAGACGTGGAATGCGAGAAGCAGGAGAAGGCCTTTTTACCTTTTTTGGACAGTCTTTTGCTTTAGCAGAAGCTGAAAACAGCAATTCCGTCTCCATAATTTCCCAGCGTTGCTGCAACATCACAGTCAATCTGCACACAAACGGATGAGAAAGGATAATTATTTACACTGCAAATCAACTTTAGTTACCTTTTACATTGTACCCTTAGGTCACTGCTTAAAGGATCTGCTGTTCTGGGGAGAATTAAAATAATAGCAGGAGGGAGCAAAGGAGTTAAGTGTCCAATCTTCTATTTTACTGAAAAAGAGGAAGGACTGGATTGGTTATCATGCAAGTATAAAAACAGAGATTCATAAATATACAGTCTATTTAAGGTAAAAGGTATCATGCATAAAATCACACAAGGAAATGTTAACAGTTCCTTTTTTTTTTTTTTACATAAAACATTAAGTTTGATTTAGTTAAATGAAGCTACCATTTCCACACCTGAGAGATGCTGATAGTTTAGCTCAGGGATTGAGATGTAATTTCAGTCCTGAGCTACACATCACACAGTGCAGGAAAATGATTTCGTGAATCTCAAAATGTAACTTTTCCCAACGCCGTAACACAAACATATGATATACATAGATAAAATAGCATCCAGCAATCAACAGCTGTTATATCGTTTATTCATCTGTGTGATTTAACATTGTAAATCAGCTTATTCCTATAACAGCGTAAGCTAACAAACATGCTAACAACTAGCCGTAACCGTTCGGCTTTAGACACCAAACTATCATTTGATTTACTCACCTTTTGTTCTTTCATTAGTGTAATGGAGGCTCCTGGGATCCTCTGGCACGTAGA
>CAEFZX010010418.1:0-37074 GCA_903066825.1 Alfaro cultratus
GACACAAGCCTCGAAGCGAGGCTTCATCGGACACGCCCCCTTATTACTCGGTACAAGCCTCGAATCCTGGATTCAGATAGCCCGTCACTACTATTCGTCTTACCTTTGATTTCCTCTTTCCTCGTAGGTGCCCAGCTCTGATTCCCCGGCCCCGGGATTTCCTCCTGCAGCGTCTGTCTCTTTCCTCCTCGTTGCTCCCATTCTGAAACATCTGTGGCTCACCTCCAGTCCTCACCTGCCTGTCCACCCTCCTACTGTCCATCTCCTCCGGCTGAGAAATCTGAAAAGCCAAACCGGTCACAACTCACTCAGTCCACCATCAAGCAGCCAACCACCAGGGCTGTGGATGTTCTGTGCCCCTCCTCGTTTGCCTCCCCTGCTCCGTAAAATAAGATCCAGACTTCTTCCTCCACACAATCATCTCCCTGTCTTCCAGTAAGGGTCCAGTCCGGATTTGATGCTGTTCCCCCGCTGAAAAGATTATTCAGAAACTTTTGTTTAAATATTACTCTTAACCGTGCTATCCCTGTTCTTAGTTGTTGCTCGCACCAGAATCATCCTGGATCATGACAGAACCATCTGGCGACCACGACTGCGGCACAATTACGGGCAGCATTCTCTGAACAGGGAATCCTCTTGTGATGTCACAACGCTACAATTGAAGCCATCTCCCAGCAACAGGCCTCAATCATTCAGTCTCTTAACCAGATTTCAGATCAGCTACGGCGGATGGAGGTTGCGCTCCAGCCTCAGCCTCAGCTTCCACCGGTTCCCGCACCAGTTCCTCCCAACACTTCCGCTCTCCCCGCTGGAAGAGATGTTGCTTCGCCCACTCCGGAACCATTCGCTGGAGAGTTGGGTAAGTGCAGAGGGTTTTTACTCCAATGCACACTTGTCTCTAGTCGCTCCCCTCGATCCTTCCCTGATGACCCGAGTAAAAGTTCCTATGTCATCGGACTATTAAGGGACAAGGCTTTGAGATGGTCAGAAGCCCTTTTGATGAAGCAGTTCGTCTTATACTGAGTTCCTCAAACAGTTTAAACAAACATTTCATCCAAGTGTTAGTGAGGAGGAGGCTGCTAAGAGACTTTGGAGCTTAAAACAGGGGAACAGATCAGTGGCTGATCTGCCATAGAATTTCGCACCCTGGTGGCAGAGTCAGGGTGGAATCAACCACCACTGAATGGGGCGTTGCACCATTCACTTAATGAAAAGATTAAGGATGAACTGGCCTGTAGAGATTAACCTGCTGGGTTAGATAAACTAATTGAACTCGCTATCCGCCTAGACAACAAACGTAGGGAAAGAAATAGACAGAGACCATCGGCAACTTTCTCATCTTGACCCATTCAAGAACTGGGGGCTCCTACCCATTTAATTCGTCCTCGATCTCCTTCACCTCCCCCTGAGCATGAATCCATGCAGGTTGGCCGGGCCCTCTTGACCCCTGACGAGCGCCAGCACCGTTTGGCTTCTGGTCGCTGCCTCTACTGTGGTTCCCCACGTCATTTCATTTCGGACTGCCCAATCCGCCCAAAAGCCACAGCCCACCAGTGGGCAATTCTGCTCTAAACAAAATCCTCCAGTTATCCGTTGAGGCATATCTCAATTTCAGACAACAGACCATTCCAGTTCTCTCTCTCATTGATTCTGGTTGTGAGCAAAATCTAATCAGTCCAGAATTTGTCCAGCAGTATCAGATCCCCATCAAATGTCTTCTAGCCCCCATCCCAGTCTCTGCCTTAAATGGCAGTTCCCTGGAAACCATAACTCATCAAACAGAATCACTGGAACTAATCTGTTCTGGTAATCACCACGAGCAGACATCTTTCTTAGTCTTACCAACCCAAAATGCCCCTGAGGTTCTGGGCTATCCATGATTGCGGGAACATAGCCCCCAGATTAATTGGTCTAAGTCCCGCATAGAGTCCTGGAGTCCCCGGTGCATCAGTAATGGCCTTCTTTCAGCCATCCCTTCTAAAAACACTGTTTCACTTATAGAACCGCCTCTGTCTGATCTGTCTAATGTTCCCCCAGAGTATCATGACCTGGAACAGGTTCTTAGTAAAGTCCGGGCTCTCTCTCTTCCTCCACACAGACCATGTCACTGTGCAATTGACTTGCTCCCTGGTGCCTCCCTTCTCTCTGGTCGGTTATTCAACCTCTCTCACTCAGAAAGACAGGCCATGGAGAAATATGTCAATGAGTCTCTTGACACGGGGATTATCCGGCCTTTGACATCACCCCTCGGTGCTGGTTTCTTCTTTGTTGAAAAGAAAGATAAGACAATTCAACCATGTATTGATTATAGAGGTCTTAACCAAATCACAGTAAAGAACAAGTACTCTCTTCCTCTTATTTCATCAGCTTTTGAACCAGTGCAGAAGGCATCCATCTTTTCTAAGCTAGCCCTCCGTAACGCTTACCATCTTGTTCGAATCAGAGAGGGTGATGAATGGAAGACAGCCTTAAAGACCCATATAGGTCATTTTGAGTATCTAGTGATGCCCTTTGGGCTCTGTAATGCCCCAGCTGTCTTCCAGGGCCTAGTGAATGACGTCTTGAGAGACTTCCTCAATACCTTTTGTCTTTGTGTACTTGGATGATATTCTAATCTTCTCAGAAGATTTAGAACAACATCGGATCCATGTTTGAAAAGTCCTACAAAGACTCCTGGAAAATCACCTTTATGTAAAGTCTGAAAAATGTGAATTTCCTGTTCCTTCCATAACTTTCTTGTGTTTTGTTTTTGAGGGTGGACAGGTGAAGACAGATCCAGAAAAGGTTCGAGCAGTCCTGGATTGGCCAATTCCAGACTGGCCAATCCAGCAGTCTGGAAGGAACCTCTACAGGAGGTTTATCAGAAACTTTAGCATCATCGCCTCTCCACTCACTGCTCTCACCTCCACTAAAAAGACATTCTTTTGGACCCCTGAAGCTAACCGAGCATTCACTGATCTGAAACAGAGGTTTGCCAAAGCTTTCATTCTCATTCATCCAGAGCAGGACTCCCAGTTTGTTCTGGAGGTTGATGCCTCTGCTGTGGGGGTCGGAGTGGTTCTCTCCCAAAGATCCCCAGAAGACAACAAGCTCCATCCTTGTGCCTTCTTCTCCAAACATAATGTTGGTGACAGGGAGCTTCTGGCTATGAAATTGTCTCTTGAAGAATGGAGGCATTGGTTAAAGGGCACAGATACACCTACGATAGTCTGGACAGACCATAAAAACCTGTCCTATCTTCAGTCAGCAAAAAGACTTAACCCCAGACAGTCCCGTTGGACCCTGTTTTTCTCTAGGTTCAATCTCAAAATTGAACCTAGGAACGCCCAGGAACGCGTAACAACAAACCTAATGGACTTTCACGACAGTTTTCTCCTGACAATTCAGAAGAAACTCCTGAACCTGTCCTTCTGCCCTCTTGCACTGTGGGAAGCCTTAAATGGGACACTGAGAGACTCATTCAACAAGCCTCGGTACAAGAGCCTGACCCAGGCGGGGGCCCCCCTAACCGTCTTTTTGTTCCATCCAGGGTCCGCTTCCAGGTTCTCCAGTGGGCTCACAACTCCCAGTTCTCCTGCCATCCCGGGGTCAGCCGCACCATTGGGCTACTGCGTCGCTACTTCTGGTGGCCCTCCCTCAACAAGGACACCATGGATTTCGTCTCTGGCTGCACGGTCTGTGCCCCAGAAAAGAGTTCTCATCATCCTCCTGCAGGTTTGCTTCAACCCCTTCCTGTCCCGAGTCGGTATCTGGTCCCACATCTCACTCGACTTTGTCACCGGCCTTCCAGCTTCTAAAAACAAAACAGTGATTCTTACCATCATAGACAGGTTCTCTAAAGCTTGTCATGTCTCTGCACTTGGGAGGTGATTCAGCTGTTGGATTCAAGTGTGTTGGACCAGGGAGATATGTAAGAGTTGCAGGACACTGGCCCTCGAGGACCTAGGATTGCCCACCCCTGGTCTAAGAGTTGCAGGACACCGGCCCTCCAGGACCAGGAGTGCCCACCCCTGTCCTAGACCGAATGTGGCAGTATGCCCTGTGGGCTTTGAACGCACCACACAGGTGCTGGAATTTAATTGGTTGTGGCGCCGTCTGTATATAAAGGGCCCTCCCTCACCTTGTGAACATCATGTTGTTTTCTTCCGGTTCAGACCTCGGTATTTGCTGGCGCTGCACGCCAGCCGCATACTAATGCTCACTTGAATGATGCGATTAACAACACTCTTAACCGCTGATCGATCCTTCTTGTGGTAAGAAGCTTCTCACACCCTTAATGTTTGTTAGCCTAGCCTTAGCTCAGCTTTACCTGTATACCCAGGCGGCCCGTGCAAGTTGCCTGATTCTCCTCCCTGCCAGAGGCACTACACATAGAGCTGAGTAGTAAGTGAAAAGCTTATTGTTTGCATGCTTCCAGATTCAATTTTTAACATTTATATTTGATAGACGCTGCTGTTTGTCCTTGGCTGGCTGTTTGCCTGTTGTTCCTGGTTGGTTATCTGTCATCGGCTGCCCACCTGTCGCTCTGGTTGCTGGCTTTATGCCAGCCATCCTGGTCGGAGTAAAGCGACTCCTGTCCCTCGTCCAGTGCGGCTGTTTCGGACTGGTTTGTGACCAGCTTGGACTATCTCTGTAGCGCGCTCAGGGTGGCGTCTGCTGCGGCGTGGCGGTTCAACCCAGGACGGAACCTTAATTTGAACTGTTGCTGCTTGATTTGTTGTGGAATGAACTGAATAATTATGAACTGATGTACAGTATGTAATTTGACTGTCTCCTTTATCTTGACAGGAACGGCCGGCTCGTGGTGTTGGTGGTGGACTTTCCGGATGGTGGTACTTTTTTCTGGTTCGGTGCACGATTTTCTTTTAGTTGTGCTGTTTCGTTTGCTGTGTTTCTTTTTTTAGGTCACTACCCTGATTTGCACTGCCATCTCTGAGTTGAGCCATACTGTTATTTTAATATGTGAGTGGTTTTAAATTAGTATATTTTCTTGAGTAGAATAACGACAATTATGTAATAAATAAAATTATTGAATTGTGTGAGATTGTCTCCAGCCTCATCTGTAGCGGGCCTGTGTGCCTTTAAGGTAACTTAAGTATTATTGAAACCTTATCCTTATTAAATTAGTGATCTTAAATTCAAGTTGCCCATTTGAATCACACGGGTACTGCCACACGTACCCTTATTTCAGATTAAGGGTACAGTGGCCCCCGAGAGGGGCCACCTGGCGGCCGTTGAGACTGGTGTTCGTTTGGATGTCTGCTCTCTACTGCTCCTCCTCCTCTGCAGGGTTTGATGAGCAGGTATGGCTTCCGGGTGTCATGCATTTCCCTCATCAAGGAGCAGTACTTAGAGGAGTGGATTTCCAGAGACAGATGCCAGATGGTTGACTACTACTCGTGGTACAACTACAGTTGCTGTGTCCTCACAGACAATTTACTATTCGTCTTACCTTTGATTTCCTCTTTCCTTGTAGGCACCCAGAGTCAAGCAGATTCCCCGGCCTGGGGATTTCCTTCTGTGTCTGTCTCTTTCCTCCTCACTGCTCCCATTCTGAAACATCTGTGGCTCACCTCCAGTCCTCACCTGCCTGTCCACCCTCCTACTGTCCATCTCCTCCGGCTGAGGAACCTGAAAACCCAAACTGGTCACAACTCACCCACTCCACCAGCAAGCAGCCAACCACCAGGGCTGTGGATGCTCTGCGCCCCTCCTTGTTTGCTTCCCCTGCTTTGTAAAGTAAGATCCAGACTCCTTCCTCCACACAATCGATTATCCTGTCATGCCCACTAATCATCTCCCTGTCTTAGGCCGAAAAGATTATTCAAAAACTTTTGTTTAAATACAACTCTTAACCGTGCTATCCCTGTTGTCCTTAGTTGTTGCTCGCACCAGAGTCATCCAGGATCATGACAAATAGGTCTACTAGAGCGGCTTTAGATGGAAATTGTAAGGTTCCCTTTCGAAGAACTGCTTTTGCTCAAAGTGCTCTGTCTGTGAGAGGATCTGTAGTTTGGAACTCACTTCCTTTTGATTTTAAGTCCGTAACCAGTTTTAGTACGTTCAAAAAACAAACAAACTCTGGTTATGTCAAAAACAGCACTGTACCCATTTTGATGTTTTATGTTTCCCTGTTTGTTTGTAGATGTTGTCAACATTATGTTGTGCTATTTTAAATGATTATCACTTAAATTTTTTAGAGGTACTTTTTAAAAGCCCATCTAGGGACAAGTGCTGTGAATTAGCTGTTGCTATTGCAGTATCATGCAAACATAGGACTTCTGTCTTGTTCAGTTTGTCTGTTGATGTGTGTCTGTCCCTATCAAAAAACTTAAAATAAAATAAATAAATCGCAGGCTCACTGTTGCACTGTGAAAACTGATGCACTGGTTAATGCTAAACACAAGACTGATACATATCTGATCTTGTATTAAACACAGCATCCCCAGAAAGATGCAACTTATTGTAACTAGCAGAGAAAATTGATGGAAGAGATTAGGATTTTATTGACTAATAAAATCAATAAATCACCTCCTGTTAGGTGATCTGAGTTAAATATTCTTTGTGTTTATTGAAGGTTTCTGAAACATTGTTTGACTAAAAATCAGCAAATATGCTAAGATTGTCCCAACCAAAGTCTATTGGATATTATTGGTTTGATAAATATTTTTTGATATTCTGTGGTTATACTGAATTATTTTCTACTCATTTATTTTGGTTGATGATTAAATTTGTTTATTTTTGTTAATAAAAATTCCCTGGGTTTATTTTCTCAAGTTATCTACTGTTTTTCGAGTCCTATGTAGAAAGTTGCCCTGAAGTAGGAAACCCCACGCCTTTGTGAACATCGAAAAGTACATAGCCACACAGACATACCCAGTAGAATAAAACCAACATTTTGAGAGAGAGCAGAAAGGAATTTGTAAGTGAGTAGAGAAGTTTATGCTAGTGGAGAGTTAAGCCATGCAAAGAGAAGTTTTGCGTGCAAGGAAAAAATCTGAGTATGAGCACAAAGACTTGAGAGGCCACAAAGAATATTTGAAAGAGAGGATAAATTTTGATTTATTACAAGTTGTGAGAACAAAGGGATGAAATTCTGCTATAAAACTGAAAATATAAGCACAAATATTACAAGTTTTGAAAACAAAGAAATGAAATTCTTGCAAACTGAAAATGTGTGCTCTTCACTTATGGCAGTAAAAATTCCCCATACTGATGTCTTGGTATTTTACCCACAGCTTTTTTTAAGAAAATGTTGCCTGTCGTAGAGTTTGATTTGATTAAAATGAAACTCATCTCTCTTACTTTCCCTCCCAACCTCCATACCTTAAGACAACAATTATCAAATAACTGTTTGATAATTGGATAAGTTGCTTTTGCAAAATTACAGGTTAAACTTAAATTCATGCTACGAGCCTGTTCAGAATGAGGGATTGCTGCAAAGTTAAGGATCCAATGCAGTCGCTCCACTGTCCTATAGTCTTGTCCAGGAGCAGTCTTTGCTGCAAATCAGCGACTCAGAGCAATCTGCTGGGTTTCTTTAATAAGAAAACCTTTTAATTTACCAATTTTAATAATAAATTGAATGTAACTGCATTGTTTGATAAGTAGAAGAAAGTGAACTGATTTGAACCAGAACTGCCATGAATAAATTAGAAGAAAGCATGAGTTCATAAGCATAAGAAAATTTAATCTAAGTAATAGCTAGGAAAACATTACCAGTACCATCAAAAACAAGTGTCTCCTGTAGCCTCATCAGTGCAATGTCGTAATCCAGTCCTTTTTGCCAATACTGAGGATGCCGTATAATTCTCTTTACTGCCAAAGAATGGGCACCATGGATCAGCTGCTCTGTCAGCCCCACATGAACCGTCCACAGCGAAGAGTTTTCAAATCTGGCCACAGACAAAGACAAACCAGACATTAGATTCAAATTCTAATTCAAAAATACTTTATTAATTCCAAGAGGAAATTAAATGTTGTAACTCAATTAATTCTTCAAAGAGTTCATCCTTTACTTTTTTAATTGCTTTATATGCACCAGACACACACAAATGTAGAACTCTATATCAACATTTGCCCCTTTTCGACTCAGCTCGCTTTCAGATCTTTCCCACCGGGTTTTTTTTTTTAAGGAAGGACCTGCTTTTAAGGTCCCTTCTTCGGAGCAGGGCCAGCCAGGCCGGCCCTGGTTTGGTGGGTGACGCAAGCTTCGCTCCTGTTCATTGATTGGCCGTGGGCATGGTCAGACGGAGTAGCAAAGAGAGAAGAAAAACAAATTGGAAAGTATTATGAATGTGTGGCGGCAACACGCAATTCTGACACTGTTTAGTTATTTGCAACACCCTGGCTAACATTAGCGCATGTATATTTGGCACTGTATTACACGTTTTATAGTAGTTTAATACAAAAGTCGTTAGCTCACCTGCACCGTCTGAGCCACCTGCTTTCCTACCATCAGCTGTCCTCGCCACAATCGCAGCATTATTCCCATGGTGCATTTTCTTGAAGTCTTAAAAAAATCACAATCACAGGCTATAAAACAATAGCTCAGTTCTCTCTTCTTCTTTTGTCTCAGAAAAACAACAACTCGCGTTAGGTCGCATTAAGGTAGGGTGACCAGACGTCCTCTTTTTCCCGGACATGTCCTACTTTTCAGACCTAAAAAAATGTCCGGGGGGAATTTAAAAATCGTCCGGGATTTTGGTCAACTGCCTCAAAACACATTACATAGCTTANTACATAGCTTACAGTGCATTGTGATTACATTGCCACTCCGTTCCACTACTCCATTCCAGGTTTCTTTGTATGGCAAATCCCCCCCACCCCCCTTAAGAGAGTAATATTCCTGACAAATTCCCCCCCACCCAAAAAAAGAAAAAGTGTCCTCCTTTTCAGAAACCCAAATCTGGTCACCCTAATTAAGGACCACATCTCCATCCTGCTGGCGCCAGCATATTGTCCGCCAATGAGATGGATTAGACCAATGAAGAAGACAGTCACTGTGTGGCCCAGAGATCCAGCCTGTGTGCTCCAGGACTGTTTTCAGTGCAAAGATTGGCAGGTCTTCAGAGAGG
The DNA here is from genome assembly GCA_903066825.1 of Alfaro cultratus. Taxonomy (NCBI): domain Eukaryota; kingdom Metazoa; phylum Chordata; class Actinopteri; order Cyprinodontiformes; family Poeciliidae; genus Alfaro; species Alfaro cultratus. The sequence continues at coordinate 9,078 of CAEFZX010010418.1, forward strand.
CAGTTACGTATGAGGGAGAGGTGGACCTGGAGGAATGCACCTCCTCTGTTCTTGGCTTCATCACCAAGTGTGCTGTTGATGTCACCACCACAAGGACAGTAACCTGTTACCCGAACCAGAAACCCTGGCTGTATGCTGAGGTGAGAGCTCTGCTGAAAGCTAGGGATGCTGCGTTCAGGACAAGCGAGGCATCAGCACTCCAAGAGGTGAGGAAAGAACTGGTTGCAGGCATTGTGAGGGCCAAAGCCGCATATACCCAGAAAATTCAAGGCCACCAACGACCCCCGGGGCATGTGGAAGGGCATCAAGTGTAGGCCTGTCACAATAACAAATTTTGCTGAGTGATTTTTGAGACAAATTGTCTCAAAAATTATTGAAATAAATGATATTGTTGGAAGATCTTTTTACACTGATTTAATGGAAATGACGTAATAATGCATGCGATTTCCTGCCAAAGATAGATGCACTTGATTTTCAAAAGGACACTTAACACTAGGACTAATAAACAAAACAACCAAAAATAAAATAGATTCACAGTCTCCATTAACAGAAAATGTACTTGAATAAAAACTAAACATAAAGCCAAAGTGGAAATAAATACAACCAAAAGAGTGCAAATTATGAAGTCTGTATACGTAGTAATCATTAGATTTAAATAGGGAAGATGGGCACATCCGACTACCTGATGCAATAGTTCACACTACACAATTTTTTGCCCCGATTTTCCCCTAAGGGCAATCTTAGAACTTTGGGCATTCTAAGATTGTCACATGTGATTTTGTAACCGATCATCCTGTAGGGTGTGGTGTGTTACGGTAGATCCTTGTTGCCTCCGATCTAAATCAGGGGTTTTTCCGACTGGGAGCGTTAACGCAGCCTGTTGAATGTGACCGGTAGCCAATCAGAAAGCACGGATTCCCCTCCATGGTTTCTGAGGGGAAATTAAAGAGGGGAATCCCAAACAGCTGACACAGCGCAACCCAAAGTCCAGCAGACATTGGAGATATGTGAAAACAACATTAATGTTTATTCAACATTTTGTGCAAAGAAAATAGAAATAACAAGGGGAGGAGTTGGAGTGAAATCACTACCGAAGTTGATAAACCCGGTAATTTTTCAGCTGTTCTTCGTTAACGTGACATAAATAGGTTATAATGATTTTCATCCGGTCAGGACTGACACTAGCCACATGCATTGCAGGTAGATGGTAGTAAAGCATTGATTAATGCCTGGTTTTAAAATTAGTTTACTGGACTTGTAGCCATTATTTTGTGCCCATTGTTGGACACCACACGGCACATTATACTTAGGATTTCTGTCGGCTAATGTGTGGTCTCTCTGGTTTTGAAAATGGGCCGACAATCGGCCAACAACTCTAAGATCATGCAATGTGCGCTGGGCATTACACTAAGGAAAAGAGGAAGGGAAGGTCAGGAGTTGAGCCTTTTTTCATTTAGTGTCATCAACAGAAAGCAAAAAAGGCCGGAAGAAACGATAAAGCCGATAATTAAAATTTGGTCGTACAAGGAACCCTTCACTGCCAGATGCACTCAACAAGTTCTACGCCTGCTTTGAGAATCCTAACACCTCCCTCAGCACCAGACTAATACCACCACCTGGTGACATGCCTCTCTTCTGTGTGACCACAACAGATGTGAAGAAGTCCCTCCAGGAAACCTGTCCCGTAAGACTGCAGGCCCTGACAACATTCCAGGGCGAGTACTGAGGGACTGTGCACATCAGCTGTCTGAGGTGTTGATGAACATCTTCAACACCTCACTGTCACTGTCATCTGTGCCCACCTGCTTAAAGACTGCCACTATTGTCCCTGTCCCCAAGTGCTCCACAGTCACAAGCCTGAATGACTACCGGCCTATAGCCTTAACATCGTTAGCCATGAAGTGCTTCGAGAGGCTAGTCATGAACCACATCAAGGACTCCATCGACGTTACTGTGGACCCCCATCAGTACGCCTACAGAAGGAACCGATCCACTGCTGACGCCATTTCATCGGTGATCCACACAGCCCTCACCCACCTGGAGAGCAGGAACTCCTACATCCGTCTGCTCTTTCTGGATTTCTCTTCAGCCTTCAACACCATCATCCCACAGATCCTGGTACAGAAGCTCTGCTCTCTTGGGCTGAGTCCCACACTGGGGAACTGGATTCTGGACTTCCTGACCTCAGCGTGTGAGGATCCACAACACTCTCTCATCCTTCATCACCCTCCAGGTGCCATGTGCTATGCTTCGTTACTATGTGACCCAATGCTAGTTGTTGTTTTTCTGAGACAATAGAAGAAGTGAGAGCTGAGCTATTTTTTACAGCCTGATTGTGATTTTTCTGAGACTTCAAGAAAATGTGCGGTGGGAGGAATGCTGCCATTGTGTGGAGGAGGAGGACAGTGACTCTGAGGGAGGAAAGCAGGTGGTTCAGATGATGCAGGTGAGCTAACGATTTTTGTATTAAACTACTGTAACACTATGATGTGAGGTAAATCTGTGTTACCATACACAGTGTCAATGAAATATTTATATAATGTAGTATTATTTTCACTCTGTCCAAAGCTCCTCACATTTTGGGAGGATTGTATTAGGACCTTAATGCCATACAAACTACAGTATGTACAATAATGTGTGGTGTGAGTATAAAAAAAGAGACTTTGTTAATTGAGACTAAAACAGCATTTATTTTTCTTCTGTCTGCCTTGACTCTCCATGAAGCTCTGCCAACTCTGCTGGTAGCTGCTTCCTCCTGAAGGAGATCCAGTTGTTGTTCTGATGGTTCTTCTCATTGTTCATGTCAGCCATGGTCCGCTTCTTCTGTTCCCTGGAAAAAATAATCAGATGTTACAGTTTGTAGCACATCAAAGTAGATAAATCTACAAACTGCTGACCTGCATGGAGAGCAGCAGTGGCGTTAGCTGCATCTGAGTCGGTGTTCACGGTGGGGCTGCGTCGGGCTCCAAAGTGGCTAACGACGCTTTCCATTCCATTTGCTACATTGACAAAAACGACTCATTCCTCAATTCTCCATCGAGCTGCCACTCAATATTGAAATCTGAAGCAAAGAAAAGCCGGCATCTTTGTTCACCACGGGTTTGTATCTTCCATCACTTCCTTGTTGCAGCAAGTTTGAAACGTTGCACCTTCGTTTTTCTTCTCTCTTTGCTGCTCCGCCCGACCATGCCCACAGCCAATCAGTGAACTGGAGCGAAGCTTGCGTCATCCACCAAACCAGAGCTGGCCTGGCTGGCCCTGCTCCGAAGCAGGGCCCTAAAATGCAGGGCCAGCCCCGGAAAAACGCCGGTGGAGAAGCTCGGGAAGCAAGCCGTACCAAGCCGGTGGAAAAGGGGCATCTGAAGTAGAGCTGAGCCGAGGCGGGCTACTCAAGTAAAAACGGGAGAAAAGGGGCAATTGCTTTTTTGATGGCCAGCACTCTTTCAGTGAAAGGACAGTGTAGTTACTTCATCCATCCATCCATTTTCTAACTCCCTTGTCTCTAGAGAGGTTGTGAGGGGTGCTAATGCCTATCTCCAGCTAAAGTTCCAGGCGAGATGCAGGGTATACCCTGGACAGGTCGCCAGTCTGTCGCAAAGCAACACAGAGACGGACAGGACAAACAACTATATACACACTCACACCTAGGGAGAATTTAGAGACAGACCAATTAACCTGTGTAGTTACTTTATTTTATTTATTTCATAGTATGTATGTAAAGAAGGACTTTACAAACTGAGGGTACAAATATACACTGTGCCAAATATGGTTCAGAATTGTGTTATTTGAGCACCTATTTGATGTATTTCAGTCCAGCTTGGTAGTAAACTGCTATCTGAAGATGAGTAAATTCTATTTATTGCTTACAGGCACTAGACATCCAGAGTCCTGCTGTTAGCTTTTCTAATCTTCAATGTTCAGTGAGACATTTTTCCAATTAATCAGTTTTGAAAGAATTTCAGAGAGAGGTTTGATTTTATGACTTACCCATACACACAATGGGCTGCAGTAACGATCCAGCTTGACGTTATGATGGAGCCTCCACAAATATGTTCCCTCTGGAAGTGGAGACTGACCTGCCAGGGAAACTGACCTGGTTTGGAGATATTGCCCCCTACAATTCGAGTGTTGTACTGAGGCCTAGAACCACACTCTGAGAAAAAATGCAGGACGACAACTATCAAATGATCAAATTACAAGTCAAATATATTTTGTTAATGATCTACAATTGAATTATTGCAAAAATATTTGAGGACATGGGCCCCATAATAAATTCACATAGCAAAATATTAACGTAGAAAAGCATTCTAATATGTATGGATGTCAAAGTAAAGGTAAAATTAATGAAAAATAAATTTCAACTCACCATTTTTCATATATTGTGATTTTTTTTGCATCTGCATAGCTAATTTACTAGGCTCTCATTGAAGCTAATGTACAATATGACATGTTTTCTCTGGATGTACAATTAATCAGTATACTGTTCTTGATAAATGCCAGTTTGTTTTTTGTTGCTCTCATCTGACAATAAAGTGGAACTTCTATTACAATTAAATTTTAATTGTATAAAGTCTGTTAAGACATATGCCTGATCCATTCTGTTAGTGGTGTAGACACCATCAGAATCAGATTTGCTGGCCTAAACACATAGGCTGCCTTAAGTGACTCAATTCCGATTTTTTGTCAAATTGGATTCTTTTTGCAATGGTCATTCACACTTCCAAACTTATGCGACTTGTATATGTTCTCCAGTGTGAACGGGCAAAACAACCTGAAAGTTTCCTGCATGCGTAGTAGAGCGCAATAACGTCAACGTCCTCAGTGTTCTGCCAACCACCATAAAAGGAAGAAGTCCTCAATGTTTGCAGAAGTAAACATGGAGGCTAATGGTGGAGCATAGCTTACATATTTGAAGTTGTTGTCTAACTGGAGCAGCATATTAACATTTTAATCCTCATTGTCGTCCGTCATAGTTGTAGTTTTTCTTCCAGCTTGCGCGTATCAGGATGCAGAATAGTGAAATTTTTCGAGTATCAGTGATGTTCAGGTCGCATTTGAAAAGAATCCGACCTGTGTTGCTCAGACTGTCATGTAAACATCAGATAGAGGTCACATTACATCAAAAAAATTGGAATTGTGTCACTTCAGGCTTCAGTGTGAACGCAGCCATATTAGCTAGGCTGCAGCTTTCGGTGTCTTTCTAGAGACACATTTAAAACAAAAAGAAGATAAAATAGTCAATTAATGCTTTACCGATACAGTACGTATCTTTGAAAAAAAGTTTTTTTTTACATAGCAGTTAAAACTGTTCCCATGTCATGACAGTATGGTATGAGAGAGGTGATCTGTGAAAAACAATCCAATAAAATCCATGAAGCAGTCGGACTGCACCAGACTTTCCTTTTTTATGCACCGGTGAAATGCTTGCCCCTCACAGATTATATGTCTCATGCTCTACCATCACAACACAATTTTTTAAAATAATATGTTACATACTGCAGCTTTAATATATATTTTTAAAATCCACTAACCTGTACAATGTTGTGATAGTATTATGTAAGATTAGAAGGAATCTTATGTTTTATTTTGAGGGACACTGACTAGGGACGCTCCGATCAGATTTTTTCCTGCCAATTCCGATACGGATCACCAATGAGGGCCGATCACTGCCAATCACTGATACTGATCACATGGATTGGCTGTAAATTTTTTGCTTTATGTACAAATGCTACTATGTGACCTGGTAAAATAAACCATAAAATGACCTAATTTAGACAAAAACATGCAAAATACTTGCAGCAAGTATTCAGTCAAAAAGACAACTGAAAATCATGTCAGTAATACAATACTAAATAGTAAGGCTTTCAACAGCCTAAAATTATACATAAAGTAAAATAAATCTTACAACATTGCCTGTATAATGTGACAGAATGGACATAAGAAATAATTACACCCTCTCCCTTTTCCTACTTTATTTAAAGACTTCTGTTGACTATACTCTTAAGCTGCACTTCTTATCGGCTGGTCAGCGGAGGTGTTCACTGTCGCGCTTGTCTGTTAACAGGTAAATATCAATTAGCGCTGCTATTTATATTAACTGTGTCTTATAGGGGAAGTGAGCTAGAGTAAAGTAACCAAATATTTGTGTGAAAGTTTTAAATGAGTAATTGTTTGACCTATATTGTAAATATTTATTTATAAAGCGAGCCAATGGCGAGCAGGCAATGGGAGGGTTTGGGGCCTTAGGTATTCACTGACAGAGACAAACATCCACCATCCAAAGCTCAGTAGTAAAAACAGTCATAACATCACCCCCTCCTCAAGGGGCAGCTTGTGATGCTCCTCTGGATTGGTCTGGATGCTGGCGCTGGAAGTCACGGATGATGAGATTGTTAGTGGATGGGAGGGTATCCAGGATCTCTCCTCAGGGCCTTTCAGTCCCCCAGATATTGGGTGCCCTGGCCTCAATGCCGGGAACACAGCAAGCACCTAACAGTAAAAGCAGGAGCCCCATAAATTAGGTGGGTGGCCAGAAGAGGTCTGGTAGGAGGGCAAAACCTGGATGACAGAACTGGTTTGAGTTTGGAAACCTGGAAGGTCGGGTGTACTTGCAATGAAGAAGGCAGTTTGAGACATATAACTGCCAGATTAATGACCTTGACAACAGGAAATGGACCCACAAAGTTGGGTGCCAGCTTGCAATTCTTTATCCTGATGGGCAGATCCTCAGTGAATAGCCACACCCTCTGACCCACCAGGTATCTTGGGGCCTGCGATCAGTGGCGGTTGGCGTTCCTAGCATATACAGCAGCAGTCTGGCAGAGAGTCGCTCTGGCCCTTGTCCATATTCTGAAGCAGCGACGTGCTGACACATGCGCAGCAGGAATCTGAGTAGCCATTTCATGAAGAGAGAGTGCTGGAGGTTGATAGCCATAGACAACGTGAAATTGTGACAGACCTGTGGCACTTGACGGTAACCCATTGATGGTGAACTCCACCCAAGGTTAGTTCTGTGGCCAGAGACTGGGAGCATCCATGCAAAGGATAAATAACTTTGACTTGACCTCCTGGTTCATTCTCTCTGTCAGTGCATCAGTCTGAGGGTGGAAACCTGAAGAGAGACTGATGTCATTGCTGAGAAGAGTGCAAAACACTCCAAAAACGGGACATGAATTGTGAATTGTGTTCAGACCCCATGAAGTCTGAACACTTCTTGGGACATTACATCAGTGAGTTTTGGGGGCTGAAGGTAACTTGCGAAGAGTAATGAGATGGGCCATCTTGAAAAATCAACCTCAATCACAAATGGGTTTGAAGAATCAGGAAGGCGCAGGATGGGAGCTGAAGTGAAAAGATCTTCCAAGTTTCTCAAAACCATGTTTGGCCTCTGAAGACCACTTGAACTGAGTCTATGAAGAGGAGCAGTCATTGAACTGTAATTCTTGATAAAGCGCAGAAAGAAATAGGCAAACACAAGAAACCATTGAAGCTCCTTCACACTGGATGGATCGAGCCAGTCCAAAACCGCTGCCACTTTAGAAAGGTCCATGTTAATCTTTCCTGAAGCAATGACAAAACCTAGAAAAGATACAAAAGACTTGTGGAACACACACTTCTCTTCCTTAACAATTCATTTATTTTGGAGAAACCTAAGAAGAACCTCACTGACATGTTTGATATGAGAAGGTAAAACCTTTGAATAGATCAAGATGTCATCAGGGAGACAAAAACAAAAGCCAGTGCCTGAAAAACGGCTGGGTCATTAAAAGGCATTACCAGATACTCATAATCCCCTGAAGGGGTGTTGAAAGTCATCTTCCATTCATTCATCACCCGATCTTATGCGAACCATATGGTAGGCATTCCGTAGATCTATTTTTGTGAACACTGTGCTTCCTTGGAGGAGCTCAAAACAGATGAGGGGGAAAGGGGACCTGTTCTTGACAGTGATTTGATTCAGGCCTCGATAATTGATGCATGGTCTAAGATATCAATTTTTCTTGACAACAAAGAAGAATCCTGCACCTGCTGGGGACAAAGGCTTTCTGATGAGTCCCGCATTCAGGGTGTCAGAAATATAGTCCTCCATTTTCCTCCTTTCAGGACCAGAAATGGAATACAATATAGCCCTGTGGGGGTGGTTTCAGGTCGAAGGTCAATGGCGCAATCATACTGTCTGTGGGGAGGGAGAGCGGTGGCCTTACATTTCTTACTTCATGCAGATTATAACTTTCTGGGACCTTAGACAAATCAGGGTAATCATGGTTGAAATCAGGGTAATCATGGTTGACCTCAGAGAACAGAGTCATGACTGGGGCTTCTCTCAGACAAGTTGTGGAGTAGAGTGGACCCCAAAACCAAACCTCACGAGTGACCCAATTGATAACTGGATTGTGTCTGCTGAGCCAAGAACATTCCAGGATTTCCAGAATCTCTGGAGACCGTGTCAGCAAAACATGATCCTCTCATGGTGGAGAAACAGTGCAGAAACCGGCTTAGTGCAGCAAGTTATTTAGTCTATAATACGACCATCAATAACAAAAATCTCATATGATGTCTCTAGAAGCTCCAAATCTAGTTGGAGCTTATGAGCTAGGACTTTATTGACGTCAATAAAATTAGCATCTAGCCCAGAATCAGGAAACCTGATTGAAGATTGATTGTGAGGAGGGTTCTTAGTTCAGAGGATAGGGCTCAGCAAAGACCTCTAAGCTTTACTGAGCCTGTTCTTTCAACAGGTAGTTAAAAGCATGATGGTTCCTCTCTCCACAGTAGAAACACAGGTGATTTCTGAACCTTCTCTTTGGCGGTGAGCCTGGTCCTACCCAACTGCATGGATTCCTCAGCACTGACAAGAGGAGATGTGGAAACTTGTGTCATACTGCATGGACTGACCTGGACAGTGACCCTTCTTTGATAACTAGAAGTTGACCTCTCTCTTATTTGTTCCTGAAGGTGTTGATGAATCCATGTGGCTAACATCTCCAAGGCCTTGAGGGTTTTGGGAGGATCATGGGTAGAAATTCGACAGTCCATGGTAAAAAATGTCAAACAGGTCTTCATTATTCCAAAGACAGCTGGACTTCAAGGCATGGAAATTGATGATATAATCAGACACAGGTCTAGAGCCCTTTTGAGCTAAAACAGTCTTCTGGCAGTCTCACTCTCCGGACGGACTGGATCAAAAACTCTTTTCATCTCATCAGAAAAGTCTAATAAGTCACAGCTATCAGCATCATTCTCCCACTCAGAAGTTCCCCACTGTTTTGCCTTACTAGATAGTAGTGAGATGGTATAGGTGTGAGAGACACCAAATTTATTAGTTTATTTATTTATTTTACTGTTCATGTGTATTATAGTTCACAGGTACCCCATCCAAAATGTGAAGTATTTCTCCTTTTTCCAGGGGAAATATGGTGAAGATAAACACCCCGTGGTTGCGTTTGTTGTGGTTTTTGGCTCCTTTTCTGCCTGCAGTGCCGGAAGCTGAGATATGGTATCGGTTGGTAGCAGGAACCTTCCACATTTGGACTCCTTTCAGCGGCCCTCCTTCCCCACAGTGACGCTGATGTTTTTGTTCCTGTAGGTGCTGTCGCACTGGGTTTGGGTCGGGCCGTGGGGGCCGCTGGCACCGCATGCGTTAAACCACCATGTCATCAGAGAGACTTCTGTGACCGTAGGGCTCAGGAAGCCGACTCAGGAAATCAAAGTCAATTTGCTGCAGTGAGTTGAGATTTGTTTTGAAGCAGGCTGCTCCGATTACGATGTTATCAAATGCGAGGTCAACGTTGGAGTTTCGTCCCCACGCGGCTTTGACGTTGACGTGGAACCCATGTTTGAGGTCAGTCACTTAAAGTGCAACTGCTTCCCAGTCGTCCGTCGACTGGCCTTGTCTCTCCCAGATAAGAGGCATATAACCGCTCCCGTTTTCCTCAATGGCAACTTGCAACAAGCCGTTAAACGATCCGTACAAGTAGAGAGAGAACTGCATCTGGCATGCAGAAGTAGAGATCGGCGGAGGGAAGAAGGAGCTCTGAAAGGACGATTCTCTAAAGGAACTACTCACTCTAGCCTGCAGATAGAAGAAGTGTCCTGGTGTGCGCTGGAGAGTGACGCCCTGCATGTCTTGTTCTGCAGAAGCTAATCTCCAGCCACTATCCTCCATCCTGAGCGTTCACTGGACCCGGACCAACCGCATAAATCTGACTCAAATGAGCAGTACGAGCCAAAGGGAAGATCAACACAGATCAACCCCTCGTCTTCTCCTAGTGGACAGTCGGTGTGGAAGATACACACTTGTCTCTGATCGATGCAAATGTCCGAGTTTAAGCAGTGGAAAGATTTTCCACACAAGATTCAGGTCCATGGCCTCATCACCTGAGCCAGAGTCGATGAAATCCAGAGTCCAAAGCCACAGTGACTTCACCTTCACCCACACAGGAAGTGTAGAGCAGGGTCACTTGAATCGGTTCATCTATCTGACCAATTACAGCTTTATAAACCTGCCATTCATTCCTCTGGGTGTCTGGTCTCCTCTGGTTGAGAACCTCGGCGTGAACGATCAAATCTGACAGAAGAGGTTTGATCAAGACCGTCAGGTTGCCCAAAGTCGGACCGGACTTGTAGAGAGCAACCTGCAGAATGCACTGTCTGTTGCTCCCAGGCAAGACCGGACTTATTATTTGGTGCTCACATTTCTCTGCATCAGACGGACTCAGAAGAAGAAAATGCCCATCAGATCGGCCCAGAGAATGATTGATTTCAGGCGTCGTCCTGGCCCTAGTGCCTTTGAGCTGCTGAGGTGAAACCACTGACCAGTCACTGTGAGTGTTGTATGTGAATGTCCAGTAGCACGACTCAAAATCACAAGAGATAATTTGGGTGTCATCCTCCAGGTGAGGCAGAAACTCATCTGAGAAGTTCTCATCAAACCTGTAAGAAAACATCTGCCAGGCATTGCTTACAATACTCTCAACAAGTATTTCTTTTTCTTTTTTTTTTTCAATTTTCAATGTTTATTAAATTCTTCAACAATTAAACATACAGTGAAACTGATGTTGACAATATCAGTACTGTAAAGTATACAACATTAAGTAATTATACAGAGGACTTGAGCTTTTAACATTTTCCCCCCTGAACCCCTTCTGATCCTCCCGTACTCCCCCCCTCCCACCCAGCAGAAGGAGCTAAAGCAAAAGAAAATATAGTAAAATAAAAATAAAATTAAATAATGTAAATAAAAGTTCACACACACTGTATCTTTTATTCTTGACCAATAGTGTTTGAGCCTTTCCTCTCTGGTTTTAAGAATGGTTCCCATTTACGCTTATATTCCTCAATCTGGCGGTTTATTTTGTGGATGAGTCGTACGTAAGAGGCGGTCTCTAAAAGTGCCACATACCATTCTGTATAGGTTGGGATATTTTGACCTTTCCAGTGTCTTAATATAACTCGCCTTGCCATGGTGAGGGCTATTTTTAACCATTGTGCTTTTTTTGTTCCTATTTTGACCTTATAATCTAAGAAGTTAAAAAGTCCCAATGTAGGTGTCGAGTAAGTTGGAGTTAAAGATGCTGTTCATTTTTCCCATAACCTCCTGCCAATAAGAAATTAGGTTCGGACACATGAGGAACATATGGAGCATGTCTCCCGGACTTTGTTTACATCACCAGCAAATATTGGAGTTACTTATTCTAGCTCTAAATAATTTAACCGGTGTCCAATATAAACGATTCAGAATTTTGAACTGTATCAATTTGGAGCTCGCATCCCTCATGGGCTTTAACATTTGTTTGACTATTGCGCCCCACTGTTCCTCTGTGAACTTTTTGTTTAATTCTGATTCTCATACCTCAATAGGCCAACAGGATTTGCAGGGGGACATATCAAGACCCCCTGCAGTTTGCTTACCGCCGTAGAGTCAGAGTTGATGATAGAGTCAGTGTTAATGATACCATTATACACTTGCTTCATCAAACACACTGTCATCTGGACACAGTAGGCAGCACTGTGAGGATCATGTTATTTGATTTCTCCAGTGAATTTAACACAATTCAGCCTGATTTGCTCTGTGAGAAACTCCAGAAGACAAAGATGGAGGCCTCAACAATCATCTGGATCTATAACTACCTGACAAATAGACCACAGTTTGTGAGGCTGAAGGACTGTGTGCCTAACCAGGTGATCAGCAACACAGGAGCACCAGAGGGGACTGTACTTTCAACATTCCTTTTCACTCTCTACTCTTCCAACTTCCGGCACAAGTCTGACTTCTGTTATCTCCAGAAATACTCAGATGACTCTGCAGTTGTCACATTTTTAAGAGACTGAGCACAGAGAGCTAATGGACAGCTTTGTGGCATGGTGTGGGGAACAGTCATCTCATCTTAAAATGTAAACCAAACAAAGGAGATGGTTGTAGATTTCAAGAGGATCAGGTTTAGATCAAACCCTATTTCCACCATGGGAGAAGAAGTGGAGGAGGTTGAGGAATATAAATACCTTGGTGTTCGCCCTGACAACACTCTGGACTGGAGACGGAACAGTGAGTCTATAAGGGGCAGAGCAGACTGTACTTCCTGAGGAAGCTAAGATCTGGGGATGATTATGCAAAGAAGGACTCTTCATCAAATCAAGAAAGTTATGGAAAACCCTGTCCATTTTCTTCATGAGACTGTCGTGAGAAAACAAAACTACCGACAACTTTAACACTCTCAGAGCATTAACGATGTGAGGCAACAAGTATGCCCACTCCTGTCTGGCACCTATCACCATGAGCAACTCCAGAGTGAAAGTATGTCCAACCCCTCTCAAGAAGACTGTTTCCAGAACCAGAGCCATGTGTTGAGGTGAGACCTACTATTTCTATCTGGAACCTCTCAACCTCACACACCAGCTCAGGCCCAGCTCCTGAAAAACAGCCCTCCACCAAACTTTACATTTGGTACAATGCTGTCAGACAAGTACCGTTCTCCTGGCAACTGCCAAACCCAGACTTGTCCATCAGATTGCCAGATGGAGAAGCACGATTTGTCACTCTAGAGAACGCATGTCCATTGCTTTAGAGTCCAGTGGTGGTGTGCTTTGTATTGCACTAGGTGATGTACGGCTTAGATGCAGCTGCTTCACCATGGAAACCCATTCCATGAAGCTTTCTGCACACTGTTCTTGAGCTAATCTAAAGGCCCCATGAAGTTTGGAGGTCTGTAGTGATTGTGCAGAAAGTTGCCGATCTCAGGGTCAGGAGGCTGCTCTGTCAGTTAATGTGTCCTACCACTTTGTGGCTGAGTTGCTCTCATTCCCAAACACTTCCATTTTCTTAGAATACAGTTGACTGTGGAACATTTAAGAGTGAGAAAATTTCATGACTGGATTTGTTGCACAGGTGCCATCCAATCACAGTTCCACACTGGATTCACTGAACTCCTGAGAGTGGGCCATTCTTTCACAAATGTTTGTAAAAACAGTCTGTAGTAATGGGTCTGGCAACACCGATGCGTCGGCGCATGTGTCAAGCCCATAGACAAAACCCCGTGTCGGTGCTTGTGTTGTCATGTGACCCATACAGGAACTGTTTCAAAATGACACTGAGGCGCCAAACCACTGGGTTGGGGACCACTGGACTACAGTAGGTCATCAAATCAGTCTGTCAACTACGTTGCCTGTAGGGATTTTTAATGTCCAGCAGGTGTCAGTATTCAGTGACACAGTATCGACACAGTATCAATAGTTTTGCTATGGGTTGAAACGATACATGACGCCTCATTTACCCATCACTAACAGTCTACATGCCTAGGTTCTTCATCTTATACACCTGTGGCCATGGAAGTAATTGGAACACCTGATTCCGATAATTTGGATGGGTGAGCAAATGCTTTTGGCATCATACGTCTAAATTATTTTCAATCTTGTTTTTGTCCAGGCCTGTTTCATTAGTTTATCTTTTTAAAAATGATTATACTGAACCTCAATTTAAAAACAATGTCTGATCTTTATTGGCTCATTTTCAGTAAATTTTTATGTTATTACTTTTGTCAGTTTCAAATTATTTCAGTGACCATTGTGGGCTTTTCATTCTTTAACAGAGGGGTATCACCAATTTTGGACACGTGCATGTGAATCATGATTCCACCCAGAAAAATATCAGTTAAAATATAAGATTAAAAGCCTCAAATTAATATGACATTCATGCCCACGATGAGTGCAAGTTCTGGTCATAAACTGTACTTCTCAAGCTTTACATTAAATACTGTTAGTAAAAAAAAAAAAATAATGAAGTCAGATTGAATGTGTTCTCTCACCAATACATTTCAGAGTGGTCACCATGCCTGAGGTGCACTGGTTCTTACTGCAAAGACACAGTCAGGGTCAGATAACACAAGCACATATAAACAAGTTCCATCAATTACTAAGTAGATCTAGATCCAGAGCAAAACTTATCTACACTAGAAATTCTTTAATTAGTTCAACTATGAGATGGCACACACGATATAACCTAGATTAGCCTAGATAATTTTTGTATTTATTTAAGTACTATACTTCCAGTTAGGAAAAAACTATTTCACACATCAGAGTTTAAATGTATTCCTTCTAGATGTACAGGGGATCATCAGATAACTTTCTTATACCAAGTGAGAGATATGACTTCTTGTTTGTCACAGCAAAATAAACACATTATGTCTCTGTTGATGATTTTAAAATAATCTGTTATTCTTTTGAGGTTCTGCCAGCTCCAGAGGTCTTTTTTGTATTTTGTCAGACAGTAAAGTGGGATAAAACTGTTTGTCTTTTACAAACATTATCTACACCAGTGTTTCTCAACCTTTTGTGGGCCAGCGCCCCCTATTCACTATTCAGGTCCCTTATCAACCCCCCAATTAAAGAAAATGTAGGCTACTTGCACTGAATATTATTTTATGATTAATATTACTATCATTATTGTTGCTGTCTTCAGTTGCATTGTTGTTTCTGTATTTATCGTCAAAAATCCTTAAAAGAGAAACATTACTGAATTATTAGTTTCCAAAGAGCAAAAAAGCCATGTGAATAGAATTTTTTTTTAAAGGTGTCTAAGAAAAATGCAATGAAAGAACATTCAACTTAAAATTGGTAGGCCTATCAGCAGCCCATGAGAGTGGGGGAAAAAAAATCTTGTTCTGTGCCATTTTCTGATGTTACTAAATCTTGCACAAAATTGCCAGATAAGTCACATAGCAATACTAGTTTTAACTTTGAAACTTTCCAAAAAGGCCATGCTCTGCAACATTAAAACATTGTTCATTAATCAAGCCAAATAAAACTCTCTAATTGCTGCTTTTCTCCATGCGAGTCTCTCCATGTAAGTACTTGCATTAGTATTTACTTCTATACATCTGTAAAAAGAACATCTATAATGTGCTTTGAGATTGTTGTGACTCAAAGCATCACAACAATCTATTATAAAAGTTATGAAAGCGTGAAAAGGTCTGCATAAGCTTAGGAGAAAAGAAGTTGATCATCTGGGCTGACAGTTTAATAAGCAAATTGAAAAAAGATGCTAATTTTAAATACATTTACTTGGATGCCTTTAAATCTGTTTTTATAAAGGATTTACTCTATCTTGTGGAATTGTCATCCAGGTGTGATATGCTCTATGAGAAACACTAGCTTGACCAAAAGCAGTTTTTATTATCACCCCTAGAATCTCCTGTTTTTACTTTGCTGGAATTCATTTGAATTAATTATTTAAAAAAAATTTAACATTTCCAGTAAAAATATATATTTTGATTAGCAAAATAAATAATCTGCAAAAATGCTATTTTGGGGAACCTCATTAAAAAAATAACGTATGCCTTCAAATAGATTATTGATAGATCCAAGATAGATAAATGTTATTTTTGAGACTGATACAAATTTTAAATTCATAAATGTAATTGAAAAGCATGATCAGATGCTACAATCACATCTTTTAGTTTTATTTATTCTCTATGTGTAGCTTGGAATGTTCTGTATATGCAAGCAGATACCTCATCAGTTTTGCCCCTTTGCTACTTTTTTGCTGGTTGTATTCATAGAGAGAGAGGCTCAGCCAAACTGCTGCAAATAGTTTTTTTTTTTAATTCTCTAGGTCCACAAGAATTCTCAGGCTTATTCGGCATAAAATTCCCTCACCTGTGATGATGAAGTGTTGCATACCTGAAGGTTGCAGCATTCTGAAGCTTAATGACCTCTGCCTGGCTATAGTTGATGGAAATTAGGTTGGTTTGAAGGTCCTGCTCGATGGAGGTCAGAGAGATGAAGAAGGACTCCACATACCTAGTAACACATTTTCAAACACAGTTATGAAAATGTACAAGGAACCATTTATTTTACTGTAAAATGACATAGCTTCCGAAGGTTGTTTTTTTGTGCTTTTGATAAATCTTGACATTGAAGTCATTCAGAGTAAACATCTGTTCGCTATGCTACACATTAAATAGTATTTGAATCATAGGTAGATTACTACAGCAGGAATTATGGCTGACATGGCTGCAGGATTGTAGCCATATCTCAGGTCATGTGACAACTATAATAATAGCAATAACAGCAAAATAATGTGGTTATATTTAAATTTTAACCACTTTGTGAGATATGAATGAAATAAATGTTACATTAAAATTAACTGTAAAATTTATCGTTTTTCCAACAGTTACAGTGCATACTAATGAGACACCACCACTCAGCATCTTTAACAGTGGTATAGTGATCTTTGAGATGTATATTAAATATTCAACTTGTTGGTCTTGTGTTTAATCATTTATTGATTCTAATTTCTTTGTTTGTGCCAAGTCATCTTAAGTTAACTGAAATAAACTATTTTCTGCCTTCACTGTCCTTGGAGCTTAACTCTTCTTTAACAGAACAACAACAGGCTAAAGCTTCAGATTAAAATATTAACCTAACTCAAAGCAGGAAAAGAGAAACACATTTCAAAATTAGCAATTAATATTAATAAAGAAGAAAGCAAGAAAACCTTGAGTATCCCAGTTGCTTGCAGGCAGAGATCCCTAGCTGATTGTTCCATTCCTCAGAGCACACTGTCCTCCATTCTCCTCTTTTTTGAACCTGAAGAACTGACCTCCTGCCACTCAGACGTACTAATGAATAGACAGAGCACAAACAGAACAGTTAGTAAAATGTTATCTGTATGTTTGTTTAGACAAATCTCAATTTTAACTTAACCTTCCTGCATTATGGCGACGCTCAGGAGAAGCACAGAAAATTTCACAGTTGGACAGGTGGGAAAGAAGGGGTGGTCTCATCAGACCATCAATTTCCAAAACCACACAAAAAACCCTGCCAGATCACGCACAGAGAAAAAAAAATAACCCTAACCCACCTTGACCCATGATTTAACAGCTATTTGTTCTGACATTTTTTGTCTTTATTGAGATGCATACAGAGAGCAGATAACTTCAGACTGTTTTATTGCCATCTATGGGGTATGACTTTTGCTCTGCTTTTCCTTTGCCTGGACAACAGGTTGTCTCTTTTAGGATGGTTGTCATTCTCACAGAATGGAAGTCTGCCTCACCTCTCTCTTTAAAGTACTGGGTGAATAACATGGTTTTCTGTTTACATCTCAAAAAAATATGCTACACTCTCAGTGATAATGTTCCCAAACATGTTAGGACTTTGGGGCCGTTCTTGAAACATATGAGCGGAACTCAATTCTGCTCAATAATGGCAGCCTTGCTCCTATTTGGTAGCCCTGTCCTCTCACTGCTTACCAGTCAGTGCACATGTGGGTTAGTATACTTTACCTTCACACTTTCATACTCATGACAGATTGAGGCAGACCTCAAGTGTACAAGACTTTTTTCCCACCATCTCCCTCCCCCTGGACATCTGTGGATCTGTGTCAGGTCTCTGCCTAAGGCCGCTGATAAACTTTCCATCACGTATCAGACTGTTGGCTTTATGTCTATAAACACACACTCCCTATACAGGAATTTTTCTGCCATAATAAAAAGAGCACACATTTTCAGTCTGAAAAAAAGGATTTCATGTCTTTTGTTCTCTAAGCTTTTAATACTTTTGCTTACATTTTCATTTTGAAAGCAGGACTTTGTGTCTTCCTTCTCAAAACTTGCAATGCTTGTCCTCAAAACATTTCCTCACGCTCAAACTAAGTCTCTGCTCGGACTCTCTGCTAGCTTGCAAAACATGGAACTGCCTTTTGTCACAGTCACCTGGCAACCTCTCAGCCAATAGAATGAAAGTGTTGTACTGGGTGAGTTTCCTTCTAGCAGATGTGCCTGTGTGGCTACTATCATCTGCGCCACCCACTGGATGTAGGGAGAAACAACGTCAGCTTTCTGCTTCGTAGTACAGTAAACATCCGCCAACAGTGAACTACTGTTCGCTAACAGCTACAGTGGTTACTGATATTCTTTCAACCTCAGTTGAAAGAATAGCAGGCAGAGGAATATTGTAGTGCCTGTACGCACTACAATATTCCTCTGACTTTGCCAGCTTGACCATTCGCTATCAAGGTCACTCAATTCCTTCAAGTCTAAACCCCCACTTCTATGTAGTTAGCTTCTTCAGTTCCTCCTTTTTCTACAAAATTAATCTTCATATTATCGCTATCAGGAGTTCGTTGTGTATATTTTTATAATTTATTGTAAATAAATTCCCTTATTTAATTCTGCATTTTCATGATTATTCTACATGAGTGACAGGAAAATGTGGGCAAATAGGAGGGCATGAATGCTCAGTATGAGGGAATTCTGACTCAATACCATCTGGATTTTCTTAAACTAAATTTAGAGTAGGTATGTGCTTGTATGATCTATGCAGTTCACAAATGGATGGGATCATGAAGAAGGAGCATATGAGATATGTGAATATTAACTGAACATTTAAAGACATTAGCCAACATGTCAAACCTTGGGTGCTTATGGTTATATTGGACTGTTGTAAAAAGCTACAAAGTTTGATTGACGTCATACAGGTAAAACTTTAGTTATACAAAATATAAAAACTAATTATGTAAACTTTTAACTTTGGACAAAGTTGGGAAAAAAAAAAAAACATCTAATAAATTGTCTCATTAATTGGCTTCAAAATTTGGAAGCCATGCTAGTAATTCTTGCTTACCTAAAATAGAAAATGTTTGGTCTGATTTTACACCAGACAGTGAAGTAAAAAAAGATACAGTGTGTAAATCTGGTTTCAGCTGCAGAGACATGAAATGTGTCTTGATACCAGTGCATCTCACCACAACCAAGCTCATCTTCATGGTTTTCACAATCCATTGTTCCATCACACTGAGCCATAGTACTGACACACTGGGATGATGAACCGCAGCGAAACTTTCCCACACAGCTTAGACCCACTGTAGATGAAGAGAAGATGAAAAATGTGTGCAGTGTAGTGTTTGTCAAATTTGATAATAATGGATTATCATTTCTTTTGCTTATCCTCAACATATCTAAGTATTTGTTCAAAATATATGACACACAAGAAGTTATAAGACAATGATCATATGCATATACTCACTGACAAAACACATGTACCAGTACATATGTAGCCAAGTGAACTAATAATACACATTAAAAAAGGGTTAGATGTTATTGTGTTTTAGGCTGATTATTTGTCCCAGAAAGTGTGTTTGTAGAGGTAATATTGTGATTATTAGATCTCAGAGGATCTGAGGGAACAATGCCCCTCTAAGAACAGCCTCAGAACAGAGCATGGATGTACGAAAGCATGTCAAACACTGCAAACAAAGATGCCTATTTATGGGCTGGCCCATAAATGTGTCTACCAGGTATTGCTGTCATAATATAACCAAAAAGATATAATAAAATCATTTTTATTGCCTGTGGTGGCCCATTGGTTGATTGGCAGAGGGCTAATTCAATAAAATCTCTCAGCTTTATTTAACAACCCCAATTCAGATGAAGTTGGGGCATTGTGGGAAACATACAGTGTATTACAAAAGTGAGTACATCCCTCAAATTTCTGCATATATTTAAGTATACTGAACAAAAATATAAACGCCCCATGTCAGATATTGTTGCCATGTGGAGCTAACAACTATAAATGAGCATTTGCTGACATTTTATTGTACAAAAGTAATATTTCTCTTGATTTGTGTATAACTTTTAATCCAACTTCCTGTCAGTGAGCATTACTCAGTAAATTGTTTATTTTACCCAGTGCTTGGGTGGGGCATGTCTACTGGGTGATCAGACAAAATGAGCAACAACTGGACAATCCGTGAACTGGGGACAATAAAAGGCCATCCCAAAATGTCACATTTTGTCACAAGTCACAATGCCTCAGATGTTGCAAGTTATGTGGGAGCGTGCCATTGGCATGTTGGATGCAGGGGATGTCCACCTGAGCAGTAGCTGCACGGCTCAATGTCCATTATCGGACAATAGGCCATTTAAAGTCTCATCACACAACTGATGAGACTAGTGGTCTGCACAACAGACGCATCAAACGTCAAACTGTCCGTAATTGCCTATGAGAAGCCAACTTGGTCAAAATCAAACTCCTCAACCTGACCCCTGTCATGTTCAAAGGACTGTCAATCCACTACAAATGGCCACACCACGATGTTATGTTATGTCAAAAATTGTTTTATTTCAATCAATCAACTTTATCCATAAAAGCCTACATGTTGGAGGCTGGAAACACATAATAAAGAGTATTTCTGACCTGGGTTTGAACCGTCCAGGGTCACAGTCTGCAGGTGCAAATACCAGAGTTGTGAAGTAAACTGAAACTGGTGGGGTACTCCCTTTTGCTCCCATCTCTTTAAGAGGGCTGGTGGATATTACAAGCAAGGTACCTTCATCTTTTCTTCACTTCCCTGGACTAGCCAGGGAGTCATTGCTCATATTCTTCGCTTAATTTCTTAATAAAATAATAATACAAATGCATTTTGATTCATTCTTGATTCACTGAGCGTTTCATCTTAGGTAAGACTTATTTATTTCCTTAACACTCCTATCATGTTCAAAGGACTGTCAATTCACTACAAATGGCCATACCCCGATGTTATCAGTGTTGATATGAAGATCAGTAATTACTGAAAATATATTTTGAGTTTCTATATATTGCATACCCAAATCTTCATAAAACTCATATTTCACATGGGCCGTTTATATTTTTGTTCAGTGTATATCTTTTCATGGGACAACACTGACAAAATGACACTTGGCACAATGAAAAGTAATCTGTGTGCAGCTTATACAACAGTGTAAATTTATTCCTCCCTCAAAATAACTCTATATACAGCCATTAATGTCAAAACCACCGGCAACAAAAGTGAGTTTTCTCTGGTTAGTCCGGCTTCCTCTCACAGTCCAAAAACATGACCATTAGGTTGACTGATTTCTCTAAATTCTCCTTAGTTGTGAGTGCATAATGTGCCACTTATTTTCAGTTCAATTGAAATTTAAATTAAAAAATACTTCATTGATCCTAAAGGGAAATTAAATATTGTTGTAACTCACATTAACAAAAAAAAACAAAAAAAAACAACAGTTATTGTAGATAGTGATGGCTGTTGGAAGAAAGGATCTGATGGAAATAGGGTTTGATCTAACTTTATTTCTCCTGAAATCTACAATCATCTCCTTTGATTGACTCAATAAACTTCTAAACTGCAGACAGGCAGGCCGCACTCTTACTACAAAGCCACACTGTAGATGTAGCGATGAACTGTGTTCACTCACAATGGTTTTCTAAAGTGCTCCTGTTGTATTCTGTTAAAGAATGTCGGTTTGTGATGCAGTGTCACCTGTGGGATTGAAGGTCATGGGCATTCAGTGCTTGTGGCTTAATTGTAGAGGTTTCTGCTGATTCTCTGAATCTTTTGATGATAATATGGACTAGAAACAATGAAATCTCTTAATTTCTTCCAATTACTCATTGAGAAATGTTTTTAAATTGTTGGAATATTTGCTCACGCCATCCTTGCTTGTGAATGAGTAAGGTCTCCATCCTTTTATCATGACACTCAACTGGACAATTGGATATTAATTAGATATAGCTACTAAGTCATCTTGATTGAGAGATGGTTTCTTAAGTAAATGTTTAATTACAGTCTGTGGTAGGTGTCCATTTACTAAGGATAGATTAATCATGCCTAAAATGGGGGCACTAATCAAAGGGAACACTTATTTAAACAAGTTGGTTGGGACATAAAGTTAAACTGATTCAAAACAGTCCACACATATATCGCGTTCTATAGTTAAAACAGTCCACACATATATCACGTTCTATACTTACATTTAGTGCTATATCACTTAATGAGGATGAAGCAAGGAAGGGTTCCAACAATTTTATTTCCAATAGAATCAATTTTATCCCATGAAGTTATTACTACTGAGAGCTGAAGGAATTGAAGACTCAAAAGAGCTGAGTCTGCATAAGTTTGGCAACTGTACTGAAAAGAAACCTAGGATTATGCTTATTCTCCTCAGGTGTTTTGAAGCAGTGCCACTTCTAAAACCTGCAGGACATCGACCCTTAAGGCCTGGATTTGAGGATCCCTTGGCTACAGATTTAATTGTGTTTACTTGTGTTGTCTTTGACTAATATAATTGGTTTGATGTACCAAAACACTGAAGTGTGACAAACCTGCAAAAAAAAAAAAGGAAATCAAGAAGGTGTCAAACAGTTATTCACAACACTGTAATGAACTGATGATTACCCTGGTACAGAAAAAAATACCTTCTGTACAACAACTATGCATCAGGATCTTGTGGTTGTCTCAGTCATTGCCAGCTCCACAGAGGTAACGCAAAGCTGAGCTTCTTACCTCCAAGGCCAATCCCGAGAACAAGAAATATCAAGATGAGGCTTGAAGCAATCAGCAGTTCAAATCGATGAGGAATGAGTCTGTTTTTCCATCCCTTATCCAAGTCATTGTCTGCTAATAAAAAAAACACAGAATAACATTTTGAATATTTAGCTGAACACCTGATTTTTCCTATGAATAAATACACACCACTAACACAAACTTGCAAATTTTTATTTTTCTTGTCATTCTGCTCAAATTATTTAGCCAGTACGATAGAAGAATCTTGTCCATCTTTGAAGTGTATAGATGTTGGAGCAGTTGCAGTGTGATCCAAATACTGTATTATATTATCTAAACTGGAAACGTACATAAATGAGCTACACCGGGCTGTAAGCCGCTGGTATCTCCACCGCTCTCGGTTTTCAATAAGGACGTAGCAGAGGGCTGGCTCCTTAATAAATCTGCTATTATGGATGCATCCCTCCATCTCAAACGCCAAACCATGGATTCGTTCACGCTGAGCTTACTTGCAACAGCTATCGATCTGTACTGCCAGATCAATAGCCTTCAATTTAAAAGCTGCATCAAATCAACTTTTTCGTGTGGTTTCCATGATGAGGTGGTCTGAGTTTGAAAACATTTCTCTGTCGTGCCTGCTGCTAGCATGTGCTTGTTCTAAATGAAAATCAGCACTTCTTTGATCTCCAATTTTGACTTCCAATGTTTCACTTCCTGCTAAAGAGCCCCCTGGTGGTTGAATAAAATCCACAGAAAAGCTGCACCGAGCTAAGCCGCATGGTGCAAAGCGTGGTAAAAAAGTAGCGGCTTATAGTCCGAAACATACAGTACATAAAAAGTGCTGAAATCGCCCTTTATTGAAGTTTCACAAATCACAAATCAAATAAAGGTTTCACAAATCTCACACTTGGTTTTAAATATTCTATTAGAGCGGAATAATCTAGTCAGGTTTGAAGAGTCTCAGTGTTGTAGTTTTTATAACTAGAGTTGAAAGATACAGAAGGTAGTGAAAAAATAGGTGGAATCGCCCTTTAGCCATTTCCCAAATCAGAAGCTGCAATCGGAAACTAACTTCAGCCTTGTGTCTCTCAGCCTAATATCCTCATCTAGGACATCTCTAGACCATAGGAAACATAAAATGTTCTTTAGGCCTCTCGTTTACACTCCACCCCCACTACTGGTTTTCCAGAAACTGTATAAACACGCATTTTCACCCAAAAACAAACGTTTTTCAGGATCTCAAGAAACTAAATCGGGATCTCGAGCATATCACCCACATGTAAAAAAAAAAATTCTGTTGATATTTTAGTAAAATTTTACAGAAATTAGATAAGAAATAAGGGTGTTACAACCACTTTTGGGAGAGATTCATGCTTATCCTACATCAGAACAGTATGGTTTTGTGGACATCACTCAAAGCACAGTAATGGCGCAACAAACAAGTTAAGACTTTTGCCACTGGAAGTAGAGGTGTTATTTGCCAAACTGCCATGGTTAACAGAAAGTGTGCTCATATTGAAAACAACATATCTCACCATGAACAAAAGGCTGAACTTTTGTGACTGGCATGGTTGGACTGGGTGCAGCTGGAGAATGAAACTCTTCTGGGTTGCCTGGATCTTTCTCTGGTCGAAAATCTGCAATAAAGCTGCCAAGGGGACTGATAATAAGAGTGTTGGGGGTTTCTACCGTGGGGAAATCTTCCTCCGTAACCGAAACCACTTCGATCTTGGAGCTATCTGAACCTCCAACTGTCTTCGTCTTCAATTCCTAAAAGAAAGTTATGTAAAGTTAACAATTTATTTAGACATCCAATTGATCAACATACAGTTAACCCAAAATCATTTTGTGGCCATGACAGATTTAGAAATAAGATGATTTTCATTCAGCCACATTTTTTTGTTTCAGATAGGAAATATGGGACCAGAATCTCTCAAAAGATAATGAAAACACTTCATCAATAAAAAGATGATTTTCTTTGTATAAATTTCACTTTAAAGTGTCATGTTGAAAAACATTTATACCCTTCTCAATGATCAATGGAAAAATTCTTATTGGCATTATAGCAATTAAGCCCTTCCTACAATGATTGCTAACCAGAAGAGGAGAGGAAGATGGCCCAGCTATATGTGACGCCAATGATCACCGACCTACCTCACCCCAGTGCCAATCAGCCAAGCGATTAGTGTGAGAGAGGAGACCCCCAAAGACATTGACGTATGAGTCCCTTGGCCAGCCATCTTACCAGCCTCAGAGGTCAGTAAACACTATTGGACTTTGTGGGACACCAGCATTACCACCATGGGGAATGCCCTCTGTCCCAACGATACATTACGCACCCTGTCATGCACCATACACATCACTACCTTATCATGATTCCATACACTGTCCCTTCCTTTACATATTGGCGCATATACTCATACATCCATGAATACATACAGAAAAAAAGTGAAACTATAGTAGGGCTGAAACGATTCCTCGAGTGATTCGAGTACCTCGATTATTAAAATTCCTCGAGGAAAGTTTATCTGCCTCGAAGCTTCATGAAATTATATTTTATTATTTAGTGCACCGTGTTCCGGCCGGGTGCCGGAACACGGTGCCGGCGTTGCGAGGAGGAGCTCTCACTTACGCCTGAGTTGTTGATGAAAGTTAAGTGTTAGCAGAATAACGTCCAATTTTCAAGTTCAGCCTGGGAGGATTTTATTGATTGGTGATAATGTCTGGGTCTTTGTCATTTTTCGGAGGACCAATAAGCATCCTTAAAATGACTGGCGCGATGCCTGGGGTATGGCAGCTTTTCTTCTCCCGGAGCCGCTGCCTGGTGGCAGTTCAGAGCTAACAGCTGGGAAGAGCGCTGAAGGTGTATTTATACAGATGAGCGGATAGACTGTACACTGTGGGCGGCTGTGCATTAGATAATTAACGCAAGTGTAGCTTTATGGACAAACCGGAAAATTTATTTCATACCATCCCGGTCTCAACAAACGGGTGGCAGAGCTCATCGTGGAGGCACATAGCTGGTAGATGTGTTTCTGTGTGTGGGACCAGCATCTCTCAAAGGTGTCAAATCCCATCGCTAAAACAAACACAAAAGCTATAAATGTCTGGACAAGGTGAGAGTTCATCTATTAAATTGACTGAAGATGAATGCATAAACAAAAAGCTGCAGTATCGGCATTTTTATAAGAGTATTTGTGAGCCTGCCTCTTTATTACTGAATTGAATATAATGTCAGATTTTTATACAACTTTTCTTCAGGTTAACTTGGAAAGTGAGCGATTATTGTTACAGGTTAATTTTCTAAACTACAGAAAAGTTATTGTTAGGGAAGCTCAACTTTGAAAAATTGGACTGATGTTGATATGCGATAGTAATACTACTTTTATGTTAGATTTACCAATGTTTTACTTTATCTTTTATTTATCCGATTACTCGACTAATTGTAAGAATAATCGATAGATACTATCGATACTCGATTACTAAAATATTAGTTTACAACAGCTCTTAACTGAAGTTCAAGATATAATATTTTTGATGGTTCAAGTTCAAGAGTGAAAGTTTAACATTTTCTTTTATGCCGGGAGTCATTTTCTTTGTTGGGGAGTGTGTTACCCCCACAAAGTGTGGTCACATTTGTTTGGTTTAATTGTGATTTCAGTTAGAGGATTGAAGATGGGTTGTGGCTGGGTCTTCCAACATGACAATGATCTGAAGCACACAGTCAGGATACCCAAGGAGTGGCTCCCTAAGAAGCATATCAAGGTTCTAGAGTGGCCTAGCCAGTCTCCAGACCTAAATATTGCAGAAAATCTTTGGAGGGAGCTCAAACTCCAAGTTTCTCAGCAACTTCCAGAGACCTGGGTAATCTAGAAAAGATCTGTGTGGAGGAATGGGCCAAAATCCCTGTTGGACTGTGTGTAAATCAGGTGAAAAACTACAGGAAACGATTGACCTCTGTAATTGCAAAGGCTACTGTACCAAATACTAACACTGATTTTCACAGGTGTTTAGATACTTATTTGCAGCAGTAACACACACATAAATTAAAAAGTCATACATCGTAATTTTGGGATATATATTTTTAGATTATGTCTCTCACTGTGGACATGCACCTAAGATGAAAACTTTAGACCCCTCCAGGATGTCTAAGTGTGAGAACTTGCAAAGTCGTAGGGCAGAGGTGCCCAAATGTTTTGAGACCAAGATCTACTTTTTTTTTGTCACCATCCAGCTGAGATCTGCCACATCGAAACAAAGATATAAAAATTGTAAATGAAACTCTATTGACTTATTTTATATGCAAATACAGTACATCAGTTATAGCAGACATTAAAGTGATAGAAAACTTAATGCAGTTTCTACCTCAGTGAGATTCTGACTCTGGGAAGAGGTTACTGGTTTCTCAGTCAGAAGCTGAAACCTGAGACCAGCAGGTATTATTATGGTAGATCTGAAATTTTGTTTGATTACCTCAATATGAGAAATTTCAGACTCATAGGAGTAACCACAGAGCACTGTTAAGTTAAAGCCACATCTTCTGAAGTTTTCCCTCCAACAGGTTCCAGAGGAATCACCTCAAACCAGATGTTGGACTGGAATTTATTTCAATGTCTCTTGTGAATGTCCTCATTTTCAACAGTGGACCTTTAAAGGTTGAAAAAGATTGTCATTTTGGAGAAAATCTTATCAACATCAATATTTCCACTAAATAAGAGACGAAAATAAATGTTTGATAGAGAAAAAGCCTCTCAGACTCTGAGCTCAAAGCCAGATGCCAGAGAACACCAAACTATTTTTTATGTAAATAATAGACAATTAATTTAATTTCATATAATTATCGCGGTAGAAGCCATTTGTTAGTCATTTAATGAAATATATTAGTCCCATTTGACCTTTGTTGTGATGTATACAGTGATCCCTCGTTTTTCGCGGGGGTTACGTTCTAAAAAGAACCCGAGATAGGTGAAATCCGCGAAGTAGAAACCTTTTTTTTTTTTTTCTTCTTTTTTTTTTTCACGAACTGAAGGCTTCATTATTGCGGAGATCAGCACCGCCCCACCGCGAGCCAAGTCATTGGATTAGAACGGGAGAAAATGACAAATGATTATGATAGAAAATACAAAGTACAGCAGGACAAATAGTGACTCTCGTGTATTTCACTGCTCTTCTGACTGAGCCGCTGCATCCTGACTC
>CAEFZX010010419.1:0-23347 GCA_903066825.1 Alfaro cultratus
TATATTTATTTATTTTTTTTTTAACTTTCTTCAAATTCAGAAGTTTACACATGTGCACCTTAAGCTATCCAATTTGGGTCAAACCTTTTAGGTTTAACTTCAGACAATGAGAAAGAACTGTGTGTGTCTTTTTATTCCACGTATGTATTTTGATTACATTACTGCTAATTAAAGCAACAATAAAGAATTCAATTTTTCACTTTAGAAGGCTAACATAATGGCAGGTAGGTATGCTCACTTTCATTCAAAAAAATCTTAGTAAAGGTTCACATTCAGAGACATAAACTGTTATCAGTTCAATTCAAGCTTTTGCATGTAAAAGGATGACAGTCAATTTGACTTGCAAAACGCTAAACGTAAAATCCATGACGCACAGGGGATTGTAAAATTGGACACTGTGTCCTGTGTTCTAGGTACGACTCTACAATGACTCTACAATGAAGTTATAAAAAGGGTGACTTGTATTCTTAAGTGGTCCAAACATGCAATGACTTCACTCCAAGTGGATACCTAAACATGTGATATGAATGGGGAAATTCCTGTCTTTTATTTAGAAAACAGCTTCAATATCACTGAGCCTCTGTTGCCTTGTGTCCTAATTCCTTGTTTAAACTTGTTTTTCCCTCTGTTTTTTGCATATCAAGCCCATTTCAGGAAGGAAACGGTCGGCGGTTCTGGAAGGGAAGGCACCTGGTCCTACACCTGGGGTGTAATGCTTTCAAAGAAGAGAAGGAGACTAAATTGTAGGCTGTTGTAGGAAGACCCATTGAGAATTTACAGTGTAGTCATTTCTATGACAGAGTTTGAAACAAAACAAGTAGAAGCGGATACCAAGAGCTGCAAACATGGCTTTTACACAGTTACAAAGTCGGCCTTCTATCACCTGAAAAACATATCCAGGGTTAGAGGACTAATGTCTCAGCAAGACCTAGAGAAACTCATCCATGCGTTTATCATTAGTCGCAACAATCAAAACATTACTTAATGTAATGTTTTGATTGTTGATTCTATGTTGCATAACTTTGTGTTTTTGCGTTTGTTATGACGTAAAGCACTTTGAAATGCCTTGCTGCTGAAATGCGCTATACAAATGAAATTTGATTGATTGATTGATTGATTGATTTATGAGCTACACATTGTAGCTAATGGCTCAAAATATGCAGCTGGTGGTGGTAAAATATTTGCGTCCAGACCTGTAGTGGTTCCTATTTGTACTGACTTGAGAATGCAACAAGACCAAGAGTCAGATATCTGCCCAGAAAAGACGGAGGTTGCCAAGCAGCTTATAAGTTCAGTATTTAATATGGCTGACATGCATATTCATTAAACATAGCGAAAGTTTGAAAGCAGTTTATGAGCACTTCTAACTTTTGATTTCATTAAACCATTGGTGCACCCAGTATTGTACACATGCTTCTGAAAATATTCCTTCAGTCTTTGAATTTGTAAATTGACTAAAAGAAGCACAGAAGAACCGTCAAATTCCACTGGTCTTCTGATTTTCAGCTAGACAACACTAAACTCGAGTAGCTATAATGTCATTCCCAGATCCAAACTTCCATTTCTGAGCCAAATCAAACGCAGCGGTAATGCCAAACATCCTGCATCCATTTTACTCTAAACATGAATTCTTAAACACAGCTTCTCAAAAAATATCTTAGTAACGTATTAAAGATCTGAAACATGCTTTGAAAAAAAAAAACACATTTAGCTGGTGACAGATGTCCTTGATAAACTTTGTTTAATAAGGATATAATATAAAAGGAAATAATTCAAACTTTTGCATAGGCTCACCAAAATTGGATTGTAATTGCTGTAGTATGTAACTTTTATATAAAAAATATATTTTTCACTTTTTCACATATCTGTTAAAACCTTCACCATGTCTTGACTGTATATTATGAGACAGATAACCTGTGAAAAGATTGAGCTCCTCCAAGCTTCTCCTTGCTGCTCAATGATAGGAAGCAACTTACTGTTACAGGAAAACCATTTGTCCACCATCATCAGCGGCCATGCTAACTAGCCTGAGCATTAGTGACAGGCAGAGGGGACATATTATCTGTCTCATAACATACAGTCAGGACATGTAGTGACAGTTTTAACAAATAAGCAAGAAAATATTCTTTATAAAAGTTACATACTGCAGCTTTATTGTAGCTCTGGCGTACCTTTAAAAACAGCTCATAAGCATATATTACGCTTACATTTCATTCTTTCCTTCATTGCTTCCTTTCTTCCTGCCTTTCTTTATTAGTTCAAAGTGCTGCAGTCTCACCAACACATATACTCTGTGAGAAACTCTCCAAAAAAAAAGAAGTTGTTTAACTAGAAAAAAAAAAAAAAAAAAAAAAGATTTTTCTTCTACACTTTGCCTTTCCCTGGGAAGCAGTAGTTGAAATCCTCTGCATGGACTGCGTTTCCTCTGCATCGCCCCTGCAGGGCACGGATTACCCTCCATACCCTCCGATGGGCGGTGTTGTGTGGGGCCACTCCTTCACCGCTGCTGCTGCTGCTGCTGCTGCGGGGCTGGAGCTCAATCCGCTCACTAGATCTCCAGCAACAGCAGGAGCAGCGGTCGGACCGGAGAATGGTCGCTGTCCTCAGAACATAGATGTGCAAAGCCCCTGGAATATCCGAGCGCTGGAGAGGCCAGAAACAACAGCCGTGGAGGACAACCTTCATTTAAGCTTCAAAAGGGAAAGACCTACGGTGAAGCCATGGCGGTAGAAGAAGAAGGTCTTCGGGTTTTCCAGAGCGTAAAAATAAAAATAGGTAAGAAGAACGGGGGAGGGGGGCGTAAAAAAAATCCCTACCCCCAGTCTGAACGCCTCAATGGATGGCTCCCTATTGCAAGCTGTGAGGGGCTGGAGACTGAACGGGTCCAGATCGATGTTGTTCTGCTTGTTATTGTAATTCAGATCACACTAGAGCCCCTCTGCACAACGATAAGAACCGCAAATAATTAGAAAAATAAAACAACAACAACAACTGAGAAAGTAAACAGAAACTGCAGCAGGATTGAAAGACGTGTGGGAGAATGTGGGAATCTGGCAGCTGGCGTTTGGATCCAGATAATGTGTGTTAAACTTGAACCGATGTGAGGAGACTGTAACAGACATAAAGGCTCCACAGCTGCACGTTTCCAGATGCTATTCTGCACATTTTAGGACCATAGATACCGTTATTACCTCTTAACTACAAGCAAACATTCTTTTTTTATTGTTATTATTGAAAACCCCCTTTAAAAAAATAAATAAAATCTGCTTCATCCAAAAGCATGCATGGCTGTCTGATTGTTAATCCATCTTTTTTTATGTTTGAACACAGTTTTTCACTTTATACTTCTTTGAGGATGTGGCCTATTCCATGTTTAACTTGTGAATGTAGCAATGAGAGACCAGAGTTGGTATAACGACAGTATTGTAGCTCACAGCTTTTAAATTCAGCTGTTTGCAATGTTTACTCTTTTAAAAAAACGGCAAAAATAGATTTATTTGCATCAATAGCATGCTAATAATCAGTTTTTAAAAATTAGATGTGCTGTGCTTCAGAACCCGAGTCATAAAAAGTTACAAACATTTATCTAAAAAGCATTACAGATAACATTTTCGTATCTTTTCCTTTTTTAATGTCATTTTATTAGAAGCAGACAGTCATTTCCTGTGCTTGCTGTAAAGGTCATCTTAGGTCAGTATGGGGCAGACTGATATCTGGCACCCAGTCCATCCTGTCCAGTTTGGAGTCCAAACATGCGACAGAGGGGATGGGCTAAAACTAAAAAATAAAATAAAAGCAACAAACACCTTTGCAAGCTGTGAGGCTGCATGGCACTGCCAGCTGCTCCTGGAGAGTGAACAACACATGTCACCCCCTTTTTTTCCCCTAATACTTTAAAGATATTACCTGTGCAGATTGTTTATCCGGAAAAGCTGTTCCGTGAAAACCACAATTGTCTTGTGAATTTGCTCACAAGACAATTGTCTTGTGAGCAAATTCCTTTCATTGTGAATGAAAGGTAAACAACCCGAGGACATTTGTGCTGCCTTAGATACACATCTGTTTTCAGATCAAAACAAATGCTCTGAATTAATGTCTATAAAACCAGTGCAGATAAATGATTCATGTGTTTAATTCCTAGCTTGTTGTGATCATTACGTTGTGTCTGGATTATTTCATGATGTAACAGGTATACTGGGAACAATCGTTTGATCGACAGTAAACTAATCCAAAGCTGTTTTTATGCCGTATATTCATTGTGTAAAGTAGTTTTTTCAAGAAATGGTATCAAAAAAGGGGGTGCGTGTAGGGATTGGTGATTAGTAATATTCACTTTAAGATGGTCTCTGCTCTGATCTTGGATGTGGAGGGATTTTTCTGCTGAGTTTGCATGTTTGCATGTTCACTGGTGCATTGATTTCCTCCAGATACTCTGGTTTCCTACTGTCTAAAATTGTGCATGTCAGGTTAACGTGCGGTTCTAAGATTTTCTTAGGTGAAAACGTTTGTGCACACATGGTTGGTTGTCTTCTTAATGTTCTTTGTGGTCCTTGTAAAGGGTGGAAGATTTATCCATTTCAAATCTCAAAGGTTTCTCGCCTTTCCAGAGCTAGGACTCTCTCAAGCCGAGCAGGAAAATCAATTATTTTTACAACCAAATAGAGCACCTTTTAAATTCAAAGACTCCCATCTGCTTAATCCTAAAACAATATGTTAAACAGTAGCTGACACATTGTGAAAACCCAAAGTTTTCACCCTCTTTCTTTCAGTTTTTGCTCTTTTTGTCTCTCTAAGAGAGCATCAATTATGTTACAAGTACCATGATCATGACAATTTTACTTTGTTGTGTTGCATCAGAAAAAGGAGGGGAAAAAAATATTTAATTATGGCCTTCAATTTTACTCCTAAACTTAAATTTCCATATTAGTCTCAGGAATATTTTACAGAATGGCCTGTAGAAGTCAGACCCCCATGATCCAGTATGGCTGCCTTACACATAACAATTTGTAATAGTTGCGCTTCTGATGTTATGTATGTTCTTTAGTCTTTAACATGTGCAGCACTATGTTACACTACGTCCTTTATTGAACATGTTGTGGTATTTGAAAGTTTGAAACTGCTGACAAATATAATTATAAGCCCGTATTGCCAGTAGTTGACAAATTTCAGTCAACAGTAGCACAAAAATAGTACTGCTTACACCTCCACTTTAATTAATGACGATGCACATTTCAAATGACGTATTTTAATAATTTAAATTGTGGTACAAGTACTATTGGTAGTAGTTGTGTTGCCTTTTTGTTTGGCAATTTTAGTCTTAATTTGTTGCAAACAGGCTTGTGCCTGTATGGGATTCTCACAGGATTAGAACCACGAGTAAAAATTGTTACATTGATAAAAATAATACACTCCCCAGGAATAAAAAGGTCCTTATGAGTTTGCACTAGCTACTGATGTTATTAAGAAGTCGTTATGTTGTCGTCACTTCGAAGGCCTTGGTTGAAGTTCTTCATAATGCCATTTTGTGACGACAACAGAGTTTACAGTGCCAAGCAGGAGACATACTTTCTGTCAGTCTGATCCCTGCAGCACTCTGCTCCCAGTAACGTCTATGAACCGCTTGCATCACATTGTTTTCATCAGAGCCTGTCCTTTGGCATGAGTCTGCGGTTGGCCGATGACTCAGAGGCTAAAACCCGCCACACACTCTTATTATTCACGTAATAATAAGAGTTCTTATTATTACGGCCTGCCAGGTGATGACTCCCCTCGACGTCCTGGAGGAACAAATGAATATCGGAAACCCAACTGGACTACTGGATCTGAGCCTGTACCGTCTGGGGTGAAACACAGGAAACAGGAAACTGCCCCCAATTCGCTTCCTGATTGGCTGGAATAGACTACAAAAGGATTGTTTTTTCCTGCATGGCAACGAGTTAATACAAAGCAGATGTAGTGCGATGCATATTGGGGTGGGTGGGGGAGTTGGGTAAGGAGGTAGTGTCTCACAGATGAAGCAGACTGTGCTTCATCTGTCAGCGACTCGGCGCTCGGAGAGATGGGAATTCTCAGTGGCACAGCTGGAGTCGGGACTAATTAACGGCAACATATGTGCGTTTGGCCTCTCTGGCACAGTGAGAAACATTGTTTGACAAACACTGTGACACACATGAAACATCATAATGATGCACATTACTGAGCATCCTCTTACACAGATGTGCAAAGTGGGTTAAAGTCTTTTAACTCAGCGTCTAACAGGTCAGTTCCTGACCAGTAATAGCACATTGTTTTAAAAGTGGACTAATAAAAGTATCATTGCATAGAGGCCCACAAAAACACCAACAAACATGTGGTCATTAGACGTAGTAAAACCATTCCCTCCCCGAAAATGTACCAGCAGATGCAACGAAGAGAGAGATGTATAGTTAAGAAAAGAAAGTGAAATATACCACAGGATATATTTGTACATGTTGAATGAGGACGGCCATCGACATTTACTGACTGCTTTCTGACTGGATAACCAAAAATCATTGAAGTCCTGTACTGTTTCAGTTTTCTTTAAAACTTGCTTGACTTAAACTATGTATCTATTTCCCCATATGCCATTTAAATTTCTTTTTAGTATGGTATATAATCTTTCATGGTTTTTTTGCAGTTTTGCTGCTGTGATCGAAATTGGACAAATATAAAACAGATAGGAACAGAGACGCATAAGAAAAGCTGCACACCTGTCCCTTTTTGCTCACCAGCTCTTTGCCCATATGGTGTTTCATTTTAGGTATATGTGGCTCGACTGTAGCTTTCTTTTACTAAAACAACCAGAATATCCTGATATGAGCACCGAAACTCAACCAAAACAGAAAATATGTGGGTTGTTAGTTACAAAAGCACCAAAAGTCACTGTCCTTCTGTGGATTTGTTATGAGTGATTCCCTTAAGGAGACTTGTTTTATTGTTTATATAAAGATATTTATTGCAGAGGCTTTAAGAGACCAGCTATAGGGAAATTTCAAAGCTCAGTGGTCAAAGAAAGCATGTTCTATGTTGTAGACGGCATATCAACAGTGGAAAACAAAAGATTACATAACCAAATTGGTCGTTAGTTATGCATTTGCAAATATTTAAATTTTGCTGCTGTAAGCTATGTCCTTTTATATTTACTTGCTGTTTAATTCAAATATGAGAGGTTAGACTTTCACGCTGCAGTCAGTGTCTGATTCTAGGCAGGTTGATCATTGATTAGTCGTTTATTGTCTTTATTAACTGCCCGACATTAGCTATTTTTATGGGCTCTACTGTGTTGGCACAGCACAAGGCTTTTACTGTTTAATGGTGTTGTTACAATACGAGTATAATTTTGGATGAAGTGAAAATAATACACACTGGAAGGAATACTAGATTTCTCATTGTTTGTAAAGGATCTCAAGTGCTTGTGGTCCAGGAAATAAGAGTGGGTGGCTCAATTCAGGCGACTGGAGCTGAAAGGGAAAAATTTGGTTGCAGTGACTGAGACCTTCATCCTTCACTTGGCAGCTGGCCAGCAGAGATTTCCACATTTCTTCCCATTGACAACGAACGGGAGCCATGTGGCCCTGTTTGAGAGGAGGGCTGCTTGAAATTCTGGCTCGCAGGTCAATTTATAGAAATAACAAGTGCATGCCAAGTTCTCCATTTTGTCCTAGAAGGCGAGGTTGTCCTGGAGGTTTCTTATAAACATGCGTGTTGACTGTTGATTCGCAGCTTGAGGCTGGTGGAATAATCCGGGTTGTTCTCCTTGTGTCACTAATGCGTCCTCGATGAGAGCACAGTACCAGGAACACCGGGAAGTATTGCCGTAGGCCCAGCATGCAGGGTCAGCGGAGGTAAATAAAGGGCTGGAGGGCTCGCCCACAGTGCCGTTCCTTCCGCATGTCCTTCACGCGCCCCGCGGGACGACCTCTACCTGCTAGTAATGACACATGAAGGAACGTAATCGAACATGTCGTAAAATGGAAAAAGAAAGAAGCTTGAGACGCTGAAAGCACTCATGAAAAGTGACTTCAGTGACTGGTTAGGAAATGGCCACGTGGACCCTGGTTAAATAAGGTTTCGCAATAGTGTTTCCATATGCGGGCAAAACGAGCAATGCCAGCTTACCACATGCAAGAATTTACACCCAGCACATGCTCTGTTCCCTGTGCTTGCAAAAGACATCACAACATCTCAGCTATGTGTCTGCTAAGCTTGTCTTAGAGGTTACAAAGCAGAGTGGAACGAGAGGGTTGACCTCTCCTTTTTTTTTTGTTGTTCTTGTTATGTCTTTAATTGTTCTTTTTCCAGAAGACAGAAAACAAGAACAGAGTCTTCTGAGAATTATGTAAATGTGCATGAAGCCTGGAGGCAGTTTTGGGGTTAAACTGCATCCTGACCAGGACGTAGAGCTCAGCCTCTCTCCTGCTTACTTCGCCGGTAACACCATGCTGGTTTGAAAGGTCACCGTCCTCCATTCATGGGCTTCAACCTCAACGAGACATTTTGGAAAGCTGCTCCTCCCGCAGGGTCGTATTGCACATAAAGATAGAAGTGTGTGTTGTTCATTTCCGTTTCGCTCAAGTTTTCCATTGAGACCAACGGCCTGGTGTGAACATTAGCTCCAGGCGGCTCTGAAACAAAGAGGGAGTTTGATCAGTAACTGTATGCTGGTTTATCACAGAGATGGCGGTGTGCAGTCTTTAGCCAGAGCCTCTCTCCGTTCCTGCTCTCGTTCTCCACATGCTGGGCTCACAACTGCTGGGTTTGTGTGAAAAGCTCCTCTCATTAGGCCACTTCTTCTTCATCATGAAGGACAGTTTGTGGCAAAAAGAAACGCGTGTTGCTGCTGCCGCTGTGAGCAGAAATCAGCTCTCAGATCAGCGAAATTCATCGTTTTTTGTTTCAGCTGGGAGAATCACACAGTGCTAAGCACTTTTTTTACAGTCATATATTATTCATTTTACAAATTAATTCGCTGATTCACTTAAAGAAGGTTAAATGTGGATTTTACTCACAGTCCCAAACTCCCTAAGGATTCATGATATGCTAAACCTTTAAATGGATCCATGCTCCTGTCAATATGTAGCTTTTTTCGGCTTAAATGATTTACCTAATAGTTTATAGAAGCTCAGTACAGTGGTAAACAAACAGGATTAGTGTTGTGTTGCTGAAAATCATCTGACATATTTTCATTTTTTCTTGATCAACCAGTAATATCTCATGATGATTGATCAGTTGGACATTTAGAGCAAACTGAGCCTCATAGTGGTGTTGATAAGGTTGTTCTTATTGTGGACAAAGGAGACACAAGAAGTGTGAACATGAGTTAAAAAAGAACAAAAGAATGAACAGAATTACCACATTAACCATATTTACGAAGGTCATTTTTCATATTTATTATGTTAGTGGCATAAATAGATAGATAAACAACATGCATTGCAGAAGAATAGAGCTACATGGTGATCTCATATTTGAATCCTGGCCTGGGGTCTTTCTACACAGAGTCTGCATGTTCTCCCTGTGCATGCGTGGGTTCTCTCTGGGTACTCCAGCTTCCCCCCATAGTCCAAAAACATGAATGTTAGGTTAATATGTCTCTGTACATTGTTCGTAGGTGTGAGAATGTTCATGGTTGACCCTGAAAGGATGAGCGGCTAGTGGACGGATGGATGAATAGCAATGCTGCTAAAAATAGAAGTAATGTTAACAGCCTGAAATACTTCCAATAATAATATTACAATACAAATAAAGTGTGTTTATTGAAGTAAATATCCGGAGCAGCACTTTCAAGCACAATACATTTCTTGTAGCATTTTAAAACATGCTTTTCTTCTTCAGTCATAACCCCCAAACACACTCTGGAAGCAGAATGGTTGGTGATGTCTTGAAATGTTTAGGAGGAAATTTGTTTAATCATATATTTAGCATAAGTCTTGAGCATGACATTACCTTATGAATAAGTTGTTTGTTGCCTTATATTCAGCAACAAAGGAAGCAGTCCTGCAGGATTAACCCCCTGGCTGTGGATGTCCGTATGGAGGGCCTTGCGTGTTGTGTGTCGGTGAATGTTTTTATGTGTACTCATATTGAGAATGACAGTAATGACTTCCAGTTTGGTTTCAGTTCTTGTTATGAGTCCCTACCTACAAACATCAAAGAGACGAGCAGCACCAGTGGGAGAATATAAGACAGTTTCACTCCTTGTTTCCATTCTCATGGTGATCTCTCACTGACACTATGTTTCCCCCTGCATTCACACACTCTCAGGGGTGACTGGGTTGTTCTCGCTGCTTTTAAACTTCGCTTTGGATCCAGTTGAAATTCCTTTCTCCTCATCTCATTTCCTGTTGTAGCGTTCTCCAAAGAGAACTGCTCTCCAGTTTTCTATCTGGCTGACTTTTCTCTCCTTCTGCAGTCTTCCCCTTCTCTTACACTCGATTGAGCACACTGCTTGTAATTCTGTGTGTGTGTGCATGTGTGCGTGTGTGTGTGTGCGTGTGACAACCTTTCCTCCCCCCCTCTTTCCCTTTCTTCAACTCTGTGGTCCCCAGGCCTGCTAGTTGAGTTGAAAGCGTTCACGCCTGTGTATCCTCGAATGTGTTCATGTCAGACAAGATTAGAGTAACGAGTCGAACAGCATGTCTGTAACTGTACACACGGGCGCAGCGACTGGAGTCGGTCAACAGAGGAAGGAGAGGAACAAAGCCGCACATTCACTACATCCATGACGTTCATACAATCACTCGCATTTCCTCGTTTCTTCTCTTCTTGGTGGTTTTTCACCAGCCGCGCTGACGAGGGGAGTCAAGCATGTCAATTTGCCCCTGCTCCTGTCATCGTTGCTTTTCTGCATGTCCTCATGTTTGTTGTGTGTGCACATACAGTCGTGTCAAGTGTGTGACTTGGCCTGTTTTGTTGAGATACCGTGGTAAGATGTTCTCCAGGGACAGCTGCATTGGTGGTTGATGAAAAAGAAAACGCTGCTGTTCTTGTTCGAGTGTTTAGCTGCATAATGGAGAAAGAGATGAAAAGGGGAAGCTGCAGAAATTACAAGAAAGTGAATTCAGGTTTTCTTGGTAATAGAAAATGAAAGCAGGAACAGTGAAGATTTCATGCTAGAGAATAGCTAGCTGATAAACTCTTACAAGTTGCAATATTTTAAAATTACTTATTGATTTTTTTATTTACAAACTCATGTGCCCTCATGCATGAGCACACACAGATAAACAAAGTTAAAACTTGAACCATCCACCTTCCTGAATTCAGAAACATTCAGTGACATTTTCCATAACATTAAGCTGCAACATGGCAGCATGTCTCTGCGTACAAAAGTAAAGACTGTATTCAATTTACATGACATAGTTTTTAAATATTTGCACTGTTAGAACTTAATCATTTCTGGCAAGCCAGCTAAGTTTTTTTTGTTTTAATTTTTCATTATGTTGAAAACCTAAAAAATATCTAATTACCACTCTAATTTACATAATGTGTTATCAATTTAGTAACAATCAAAATTAGACAATGACAATAGATAGATAAAATCAAATTTATTGTCTGTTGTCCTGTGTTGCATAGCTTTTTCTGACTCACACTGACTTTTGGCCTTTTATTCATGGATTACAAATATAGTAAGTTGCTTCTGAGAAAGTCAACTTATCTTAAAGAATCTAGAGTGATATATATTCTCCTTGAGTCCTTGTTGAGTCCCTGTGTTCTCGTCCTCAGCCCACCATCTACCCACTTTTTATTTATTTTTATAACACCTTAAATTGAGTCATTAAAAGCATGCAGAACTCATAAAGTGGTGGTAATCCCATGACATTTGGGATGACCCGGATGGTTGCAATCCAATCAAGGCATCTCACAGATCATGAATAAGCGTTGGTCGGAGGGGGAAAACAAAAAATTCAGGTTAAAGGGAATTTGAGAGCATGGAATGAATGAGAGGGATTAACTTGTTGGAGATGGAATAAACATTGGAAAACAGATGAAAGAAAAGCAGGATCTAAAAACAAGGAAATGAAGAGATGAAGCAGAGATAAGGGAGAGTAACGTCATCTCCAACGTAAGAGCTGCAGTCTGCAAGTTGAAGCAATGAAGTGTGTGTCACGCTGTGCAGCTCAGGTGTCCGGTTCATTTGTGAATGACTGTTGTTATCAGGAACTGTTGTGAAATAATTCGCCCAGGGCTTTAATCAGCCTCCAGAGAAGCCATCATAATGCTCAGAGCGCAGTTTATCCCCTCCGTTTCTCTCACCAGGGCTTTACGTTTGCTTACTGCGCTGCATACTGTAAACATCATATCAATGCGTCTTGTCGGTCTGATTGCACTATTTGTTTCAAATGATTGGTCTGTCATTTTATCAAATGTGAAACTAAAAATAGAAATTTTATCTTGTTAAAGGACGTTGCTGGCAGGTATTGTGTCAGCCTGGAACTAATATTTAAATAAACCCCAGGTTTTATCCAAACCCTTAAAACGATGTGTTGCGTTCCCACAAATGCAACTACTCACCTCCGTCCTCGGATGTGTTTTACCCCATCTCTCTGAAGGATTCAACTGGTACTGTGATAATATGCAAGACACAGAATGTCCTGAACCAAAATATCATAGCCTATTAAAAGAGCTGGCGTATATGTCTAATAAAAGGGGCAAAAGATCTTTAATTTGTCTCTATGAGTTTAGAAAGCAGAGTGAATTAAAAGTCCGATGGATCTGATAAATCGGAGTGCAGGACAAATGACTTCCGTAATCCATGAGCAGATTGTCTGTCTTGTTGTTTCACAGCGGGCTCTCCAGTGTCACATGTCAACTTTTTCCCTCCTTTCCACTTTGGTTTCAGCTGCAGGGGCCTGCAACTGAGTCCATGCCCACTGTTTCCTGTTGCAGCAACCGAATATTTTTTCTTAGCAAACCGGTTTAATGTTTTTTTTCTTGCTTTGTTTGCTTACAGGACACAAGATAGGGGCTCATAGGTTTATCTGTGGCAAGTGTTTTCAGAATAGGATTCAACTAACTATACGTCTGTTGCCAGTGCATGCCAAATTTTTCAAAGTTAGTTTCAAAAAGGCAAAAATAAGTCATTTCAATGAGAGAACAGGGAACGTGTTGAAGTGAAAGAAGTTTTATCTTGTATGGCCCTTCCCCCATATTTGCTGCACACTGCAGACCAGCTGGCAGAAAGAACAGTGCTTCAACTTCCCCCTGCATATAAGAAAAACTATTTTGGAATAATTTTATGCTATACCTTTTATTCTTTTGTTGCTCTGCAATAAATTTATTACAGAGCAATAAGAACATTTACATGAAAACAAATACTAAAACTAACCTGAGCTCAAATCTGTGTATCAAATTAACGATAAATATATGGTAAATATAGTAATTAATCTTTGTAGCAGTATAAGTAATTGTTTCCAATAAAAATAATTAGAGTATGTTGCACAGCTTTGTTTGAATCATGGTGAAGCAGTGGTGTCTTTGCTCAAACTTACGATGATCATGATGATCTCAAACCAAATTCAACTGAATTAAAATGAGAAGGTTATTTAACTTTTTTCACTATTCCACATTAGGCCTCTGTAGCTTTTGGGTAGCTGAGTCTGCTGAATGCATGATTAAAAGAAGAAGAAATTATCTAAATGTTAGAATCTTTTGTGATCCCTGAGTGTTTGGATCCTTTCTGTCTCTGTTGTTCTTAAGCTAGTCTTTTAACGGCAAAAGTAATATGGCGAGACAAAGTTGCATCAGATTCCTGTACAGATGGCGCGTTATTGGAGCAAACACTGACATGGTTAGTTAACACATGTGTGTAACTAAAGACTGCAGAGTCCTGTGGGTCCTCAGGGTGAAGAGAAACACAATAAGGAGTAGAGCACTGGGACCACAGCTTCATGAAGCAGAATATATTGGTCCTGCAGGACTGCACCACCACCTTTGCATTGTGTGTGTGTGTGTGCATATGTCTGTCTCAGTGGGTGGCAGGACAGCATTTTTGTGAAAGGGAGTGCTGTCACACATGTCTGACGAGCAGATTGAGACTGAAGATTTCAGGAAATGTCCCACGCAGATTCCTTCATTCACAGATCTGAGCAGCACAGCGGAAACACACTCCTGTTCACATGTCCTTCTGCTCACTGCGTCTCTGGGATACCTTGGTATGATATGTGTGT
Organism: Alfaro cultratus; assembly: GCA_903066825.1. Classification (NCBI taxonomy): domain Eukaryota; kingdom Metazoa; phylum Chordata; class Actinopteri; order Cyprinodontiformes; family Poeciliidae; genus Alfaro; species Alfaro cultratus. Next base: position 14,181 of record CAEFZX010010419.1, read on the forward strand.
GAGATGTAAAAGTAGCCACCTTGGCAGAGGTAATCTCATTTATCGTGCTGCCAGGTTTGGTGGTGGGATAGAAAATAGATCCGATCTTCACACACACACGCACACACACACGCACACACACACGCACACCCGCACGTACTGTTGTAGCTTGAACAGGTGTGAACTTGCATAATTCTATTTATTTTTTATGCTTTGTTTGCTTTTAGTGTTCTGAAAATAAGTTGTCACTGGAAGCCTGAATAAACACATTATCTTTGCCTCTGCGGCACATAAATGGATCTCACTCAATCTCTTTTTGTTTGTGCAGGGGAAGCAAAAAACATTCCTCCATATCCGGGACCGAACAGGATGAGGGACTGCTACTGCACCGTCAACCTGGACCAAGAAGAGGTCTTCAGGACCAAAATTGTGGAAAAGTCACTTTGGTGCGTTTAAACCACTTTTTCCGTTGTCTCGTCTTCTTGTTTCGTCGTTGTTTCGTCTTTTCTTAATAATAATTAAGAAAATGACATTTTTTTCATTTAAGTGTAAGGAAAAAATAGGACAATAGAATAGAATAGCATGGCATTGCCATCCTGGCAATAATTGGGATGTTGTTTTATCACTTAATTTAATTTTATTTAATTTAAAGCTTTCTAATATTTATGAACCCTATTTTCTTAGATTAAAGATGCACCAAACAATTCTGTTTTTGTTTCATGCAACAAAGGGATTTCAATACTTAGTATCTTAACTCAAACAAAGAGTTGTTACAGCAACATCTAAGGGTTATTTTGTTAGAAATCTGCCTCCCAGGATATTGGCCTTATCAACTCAGAGCAGGAGATGCGAGAGGCAGCCAACTTTCCAGCAGAAGAGCCGACAGAAACTGTAGCAGCGCAGAAACTGAATCACATGTTAGATTGCCATCATCTTCATTCATCACAAGCTTTAAATCCAGTCAGCTCTGAATCTGCTCACACTTCCATTGTCTGCTGGGCTGCAACTGCTCCGTGTTTTTGATTTTTGAAACTGTAAGTTTTTAAATTATGAAGTACATCCTTCCTTCTTCTCTAAAGCTAGATGGAGGATACTGTGGAAACGTTTGAGAGCAATAAAAGCAGCAGTTTGGTTTTGGTGTAAATGTATCGCTGCATTTGACTTTACTGCATGGCTAGCTAGCTCGCAGTTGCTGTCTCTTACTCTGCAGTTGTCTGGGATCAAGAGCGCCCCCTGCCATGAGGCAAGAGAACTGCCTGCCTCACCTCGAATCTGTTCTCTGCCGTTTCTGATCGCTCCTCAGCACACAAAACATGTTACACACACAGTTGGTGACAAAAAAAACCCACTGTACATTGTATAAATAAGCTAAATTATGGAAAATCAGTTCATACATTAAATGTTTTTTAGCCATTTTATTGGCGACGTACAGACAGGAGGAGCAGGCTCTCACAAAATGTCAGCCAGTGCAGTTAGAGAGGTTGATCAATCCCAGGTGAGGCTCAACTCACTGCTGCCTCACCTGCTTCGCTTCCGAGCATTTCAATGGCAAAATGCAAAAATTCAGCGATTTTGAAGAAAAAATAATCAGAATTGGTTAAGCTAAATAAAAAATAGGTACTTTACAGTACAAACCACAGGGTGAAAATAGCAATATAAATGATTTTATCATTATTATTTTTCCATGATGACGCCTGCCTCCCCTGACCGCCTGTTGTTGGTTTTTAGATAGATGCTTAATAAATATGGTGTTCATAGGTTCCCAAGTGCAGTTTTAAAAAACTTAAGAATGAACATACACAGTTTGAAAGAAAGTGTGAGCAGTTTTATCGCTCCAACTTTTTAAAGTGTGACTTCCTTTTAACCCGGAAGTCGGGTTTCTGCTAGTTTTAGCAGAAAGTCTTAAGTCATTTTAACAGATATTGGTAAAACTAACAAGTTCTGGCATAAGCCCGGTTGAGTTGCTCTTCATATCTGGGCGCTATAAGCTCTGCAGTCGCTCTCTTAAACAGCAGATGTCACTACTGTGAAAATAGAACCACAACACAGGAGGGAAGGCAGCAGAAGAAGAGTTGTTTAGAAAGTAGAGATTTTATTCACAAACATAACAAGACATCACATTTTTCTCGTGATCAGTTACATTTTCAGCTAATGTTTTCTAATAGTGAATGATACACACTTACATGTTATAACTTCATTATTACCATTAGCATGTTGTTATTATTGATACTGCTGTTAAGAGTTAAATTGGCCATGAGGAAACAGCAATAGTGTTAGTCCAAAATGATAGTAAAATTTTAGTCTTTTGCTGCGCATTGCTTTGTGTGGCCAATACAGAAAAAAGTCAAAGTAGCAGAAATCTTGCATTGTATTTCTGGAATGTTTTTATTAATTGACTCTATTGTAAAATATACAAGTCTTTAATAAAGTGAAAAACAAAAAAACAGTTGTCAATCAGATGATGAACATGAGGTCTTTCAGGTTGCTCTTAGAGAAAATTAAATAAAATGGCTAAATAGCAGAGTCCAAATGCATTTATTTGCTAGATCATTGATAAGTGTAGTCATGCTCCTTCCCATTCACTCATCTTCCCCTCTGTCTGTCTTCACGTCCGCCACGCAGCGGACGTCATCGATAATTAGCAGCAGCAGCTGCCCTGAGGGCTTGGCTCAAGAGATCCTTATTGCTGTGATTTCTGCGGTTGTCATTTAGGTGAGGCGAACTGTGGGAGCCGCTGAGCCTTCCAGCCAGCGGTCACAAACAGGCCTTTTTGTTGCAGGCAAACAGGCTGCAAAATCTCTTTTCTTCCTACTGATTTGTGGAAAGACATACCTTTCAGGCTTTATTTTCCATGTGGGAGGTGATTAATTGACCGAATCAATCATGCCTGAATGTTGACAAGGATGTGGTTGGGGTGTTTATGCGAAGGTGAAAGTACACCTACAGCCTGGCTGCTAGTTGAGGACACTCCCAGTCACCAAGATGGGAAGAAAATGTTACAGACGCAGAAGCTGTTTACAGATTAACCTGGTGATCCTTGACTGAACTGTAACTGATGAGACTCGGCCACTTCTGTTTGATGGAGGAAATACTGTTTTTCACCTTTTCAGGGACACGGATAGTTTTCTTGGGTTTCTTTTCTCCCTCCTTCATTTCCTGGTCCTGATTTCATAACAGGAACCTGCAACAAATGTGATAAAAGTGGAAAAAATCTACCCTAAAACATCCCTGTTTGGGAGGAAGGACCTTTGGAATGAACTAAATGTGCAGTTTTGTAGTGGAGGGAAACCAAACATTTCTCATGCCTCAGCATCTTATCCTCAACTCTCTTCTCATCTGCTTGTCATAGTACCTGTTATCTTTAAATTACACAATTTGCAAACACAGTAGTTTAATCCTACAGCCCTTGCTGAAAAACATATCAGTGTTTTTCAACCAAATTATCCAAATTTGTCAACCTAGGTGGAAATATTTAAGACTTCTGTTATTATTGTAAAATTTTGCAGCATTAATGTTCTGAAATATCGTTTTACAGATTGTTTTATGTGAGCGATTGACTGTCAAGGATTGCTCATCACACACCATCTTTCCGCCAGCAGTCACTGTGTAGCATTTTAAGATTAATGCTGCATCACGCTGATTTTGTTGTTTTTCGTTGCGACATGGACGTTACTGTTGTGGTGGACAGAGATATGTCGCCCTTCACCCAGAGAAGGACCTGTTCTGAAGACGCAGACGAAAAACACCTGGTTAGATCAAATGTTTCAGCAACTTAAAGTCCAGAAAAAAAATTAATAATAATTCTGGTACTCATAGTGGAAACAACCTGTAATGAATAAGGTACGGGTGCACAATTTAAGTAAAACATATCGCAATACTGTTGCTGAATATCGCAATGACAAAAGCAATTATTATTAAGCCACATCATAAAGCATTGCATCAGATGTTGGCTTTTAAACTGGCCAAATATATTTTAGACATGTAGATTGTGAAAGTGCGGCACCTGACGTGCGACATCCTTCAAAATATTGCATGCAATCGGTTCTTTGGGATTATATGATTGCACACATTAAAATTGAAACGATGATTGTGATTCAATAAATGTCCTGCTCCAGTATTTACTTGACTCATGAATGAAATGAATGAGTCTCATTACCTGTTAAAATTATCTGAAATATAAATGTCCTTTCAGGAAACTTAGAACATAACTTAAACAAGGAACAAATTAGATTTTGTATATTTATCAAAAATAAACAACAATAATGCAACTTAGTATTAGAGCTAGGCACTGGAATTATTTCCTCAGTAATGAAAATAATATTACCAAATTTGACCGAATTAAACAAATACAAAAAATACTATTCAGAAAGTAATTAGAGTAGACTATGAGGCATTTAGTGTCCACAATATTCTGAATAAAGCCCTTTTTTACACAACAGTGTGTCAGTCTCTGTAGTTAAAGTGTTTTCAAACAAAATTTCAAATTAAATCTGAAGGAATAATTTATTCTGAGTGGGAACACGGCCTCTGGGTCCGTGGTTCACATGCGTGTCTCCCAGCTCAATTGACAGGAAAAACGTCCACGCAACTGCAGTTCCAAATCAACACCAATAACTTCATTTTGGTTTGTTTTCAGTCGTTTGTTTAAACTTTGATCTTAAAAAATTCAAAAAGATTTGATTAAATGTACCATGCTGTGCTGTGCTATTTTCTGGAAGCTGCAGCTTCTCATTCAAGAAGTCACACAGTAAACATTATAAGAGGAAAAAACAATGTTAACACACTGATTACTCTTTAATAAAGTGATATGTTGTCTGAGTTTCTGACCCCAGTCTGTCTCTTTCCTGCAGTCCTTTCTACGGGGAGGATTTCTACTGCGAGATCCCACGCAGCTTCAGGCATCTCTCCTTCTACATTTTCGACAGGGACGTATTCAGGAGGGACTCCAGCATTGGTGAGTCATAAGCTCATCTCTCTGTTTAATGCTCCCCTTTTCAGCCCCATTATCATCTAATGCTGAGCTTGAAAATCGACTTGCAGTGAAAAATCACTCTAGTCGTAGATTTTTTAGCAGCTAAAGCTAAAAACACCAGTTTTTCTAGTAGGACACAAAAAGTGAATCAACTCATTAAACACAATGTAATCCCCTTCTTACTTAATTATTTTTATTTTAGAATATTTTATAGTATGAGTTTTATTCACTCATCAGATGTGATCATCCCTCGGTGCTGAGAATAATCACTGCCAATAATTACACCCTGTCTAACCGAGCCAAGCGTCTCTTCCTGAGATCCGATTGGCTGCCAACAGGTGTTTACACCCTGACGAGATCTAATTGGATGCCAGTCTCTGTCCTCACGGCAGCATGCTGAGTCAAAGATGTTTCATTGCTGGAATGGGGCTAAAAATAAAAGATGTCTGGAGGTTTATAGTCTCATCGCTCAGAGGTTCCTGCATTCGCTCACTTTTCTCTTTGTTCAGGATCCAACTGATGTCAGTATACCAGAGGCATTGCACCCTCAGCAGCTCCTACCAGTGCTAACAAGCTCAAACTTTAAAATTCTCTAGTCTCACAGTACCTCTCAGTAACATGCAGCAAACCTGAGTCAGCAAGATGGCTGCAAGCACAGTTGTGATCTTTGGTTTCTCTCCAGCAAACCATGTGCAGGCATGACATGGTGGAGTTCGCAAAATAAAAATCAAAAGTCTTTTGAGTGAGCGGGAAGGAAATGACAAGATTCCAACCAAGATCATATTTAACTTTTAGAGAGGTTAATAGTTTTGCTTTGTTTTGTTTTTGTCTGGTACAGTTTTATGATGCAGAAAAAAGCAGAATCAGGGAGATGGCATTAGCTTGATTGGCCTGCTGTGATGACATATAGAAATTTCAATGTCAATGTCAATTTTCTTGATATAGCACAGGTTTAAAATTGCATCAAACTGTTGCATAAAAATAGTAACATAATGGATTAAGTTGATGAAAAGAGAGAAAAAAATAATATTACAGAAAATAAGAGTAGTAATAAGTAAATAAAATAAAAAAAAGCTGAAAGCTGAAAAGTTATCAGGCCTCAATTAAATGCCAACAAACAAAAATAAGTTTAAAAAAGTGATTTAAAATGATCTAAAAGTGTTTTGTTAAAGTTTTGTGACTTTCCAAGCACCACATCATCTCCCACATTTACTGTTACTTTGTCTAAGAAAATAAAATCTAAGATGTATTATTTTATACTAAAAAATGTGAAAAAATGCTATATTTAATCTGAGCACTTGTTCAACAGGTAAACAGTTTGATGTAAAGATAAAGTATATTCTTTATAAAATCATTGGTGGCACACATTTTTCCCTAAAAATAAATTGCGTTTATTTTTAAGTTTGATCAGTGTGTCTCGGAATTTATAAATACTAAAACTCGTAGTTTCCTTTGGGTTTATTTATGGTGTGTCACTTTTAAAAATGGGGAAAAACATGAGAAGATATATACAAATCAATTAAGGCAGATTTGTCTTGAAGTTTAGAAAACAGCAAGAAAATCCAGTAAATACTCAGCTATACAACTGGAACTGGAACACAAATCCTAATAAATGGCCAAAATAATAATACCTCCACAAAACACTGCAGCTAAATTTTCAGTGTCTATCTCTTCTACTGTAATAATAGAGGAATAATAATTTACCAGTTGATTTTTCTGTGTGACCTATGACCTTTCATTGCTCTCTTATATTAATAATCCCTGTGTTTGCAGTGAGTGGAAGTTTCTCAGTGGTTTCGGGTGTGTCGGTGTGACTCTAGGAATCTAAGTGGGTTTGATCACTTACCACAAACTGACATATCTTCACAACTCCGCCCTGACTGTGTGTGAGTGTGAATGATTGCAGGTGGTACGATTTACTTCCTGGGGTTATCTCCAGGCCACCACAGCGCATGTTGTGTGCACTTCTTCTTCAGGTTCCTGTTTGGGTTACGCAGAGATGGATGGATGGATGTTTGAGGATTTACAGAGCGTGAGCAGACATGTGAGCGCTGTGCGTGGGCCTTTGTCGAGCTTTTGCTGTAGATTATATCTGAACACGTAAGCCTTTTTGGAAAGCATAAAGTGAGTCGCGTTTGGAGCTCGTTTGTCTTTGTTTGCTGATGTGTGTGTGTGTGTGTCTGTGTAGGCAAAGTTGCTGTAAAGAAAGAGGACCTGCAAAAATACCATGGGAAAGACACCTGGTTCCAGCTGCAGCCTGTCAGCGCTGACTCCGAAGTGCAGGTCAGTACAGAGAGAAAACAGAATCAAGCTTTCCAAACACCACGCAGTTTTTCCTCTTTTTTTTTTTTTTATCATGAAGAATCCATGGTTTTTTGTTTTTATGCTCGGCTGGAAAAGTATTACATGAATATGTAAAATGTTTTCACTCCAAAACCTTTTGACCAGCGTTTTTCAGTGAGCATCAAGTGCATGATCTCTATATTCATGTGTAAAATCTCTGAGTCTGTAATTTACTTTTATTTTACTTCCGAGTCCCCAGGCTTTTCTGCACTTATGTGCTGTTCATCATAATATATGGAAGATTTTTGCATATTTTGGCTGATTTTTCTTAAAATTTTTTGTCTTTTACCTGACAATTTTCTACATTTCTATCACATTTTGCCACGTAACTATGACAAAAAAAGTCATTCTGGCTTAAAAACACATCCAAACACAGCTGTCAAATAAATTGTAGCTGACAAAACATCATAAAAAAAATGCAAATAACACACATCCATCTTGTGAATAACACACACCTAGTTCTTAAAAATGAATGACGTGTAAATAAGTGATCATCTGCTTTTTTGTTTTTAGGTCAGAATTGTCTTTTGTCCCAAAACAGTCAGCTACAAAGATTAGACCTAAAGCTCTGGATACAGCAGCAGCCAACCAAAACTTAACTGGCACATCCTCCCGTTTCATGATCTCTAGTCGACGGGTTCCAGTGAAAGTCACAGTTGATCTAAACTGCATTATTATCATACAACGCTTTGGGGCAGCTTACATGACAGATTTGTATTTCTGCTACTTTTGATCTTTTAATTACCTTTCCAGTTCCTCTGTTAAACTGCCATATAATAGGTCCCTGGGGTTGTCACTCCTTAACTTTGGAGAAATCTCTGGTTTCTTTCAAATAGCTGTAGAAGAGCAATTTATTCAACTGAACTTCATGAATATTACCTCATGTTCTTAACTGGGCCATGTGCTTGTAGCGTATTTATGAAGCTATAATTACGCCTCAGATCAGGACATTTTAAAGTCTGCGTTACCAATATCTGAAAGTTACTTTAAACATCATTCGCTAGCTAAAAAAATATTCCACACAACACAAACAATTTCTTCTGAATTTCCCATATCAAAGCAGGAATCACCCAGTGCCTCGCCCTGGATATGCATGTGTGTATATGTACGATACTGTGTGTGTGTGTGTGTGTGTGTGTGTGTGTGTGTGTGTGTGTGTGTGTGTGTTAATGTTGGGAGTCGGGACAGAACCCAAACAAACACAGCCTGTGTGCACCTGAAACATTCAAACCTGCAGGGTCAAAGTCACCTGGATCTCTGTGTTTTCTGTGGAAATAATAATAAAAAAAAACATCCACTGACCTTTGTTCGTGAGTAGAAGAGGAAACATATGCAAAACCTTCTAGATGATCTTGAAAGAGGCCAAGTTTATATCCTTTTCTATTCAGAATGATCTGATTACAACCAAATTAGAATTTGTTTGAATGTAACATTCAAACCAGCCTTGAACTGCATATTTATCCAGTGACAGCCTTTGCTGTCATGTTGAACAAAAAGACATCGTAAAGCCTCCAACATCTCAGTAGCTGTTGGTAAGGCAGCATCAGCAGGAGGAAATTCCAGTATTTTTGCATCTTCCTCCAACCGTATCCTGTTTTTCTACCTTTGCAAAATAAAAACAAAAGCTAAAACTATTCAAATATGTGATTTGGTCCAATTGTACTTGTTTGCAATAAGAATGAAAACATAACCCTCCTTTTTGGTCTGACAGCTGGTAAAGTGCAATGTTGTTGGAAAAATTGATGTCTAAAAACAAGCAACCCACCCACCACATCGTCCCTTTCCCTCCCACATAAACACACACACACACACACTGTAATAACACTCAGTAGAAATGACTAAGTAACTATCAGAGGGCATGAACTTTGAAATA
>CAEFZX010010420.1:0-30781 GCA_903066825.1 Alfaro cultratus
GGTGCCTCTGGAACCTCAAGGTGGAGGATCCTCCAGAGGCTTGCGGTGCATGAACCTACTATTCAGCCCCTAACCAGTGTTCACAAGCAGAAACGGTGGCAGTGGGCCCAGCCGTACATGAAGATAAATTTTCAAACACACTTGTTCACTGATGACTGTTGTGCAACCCTGGATGGTCCAGATGGATGCAGTAGTGGATTGGTGGTGGATGGCCACCACCTCCCAACACGGCTGTGATGTCAGCAAGGAGGTGGTGGAGTCATGCTTTGGGATGAAATCATGGGGAGAGAGAGAGAGAGAGCTGGTTGGCCCCTCCAGAGTCCATGAAGGTGTGAAAATGACCTCAGCAAAGTACATGGACTTTCTGACCGTAACTTCCGTAGCAAAATCATGTTCATTCATGACAATGCACCATCTCATGCTGCAAGGAATACCACTGTGTCATTGGCTGCTATGGACATAAAAGAGGAGAAACTCATGGTGTGGTCACCATCCTCCTCTGACCTCAACCCTATTCTAAATTTTGATGCATTTAATGAATAGGAAAAGTATAAGTATAAAGATTTTTTAGTGACCTGCTGACCACCAATTAGAACCAGTTAGAGCAGAATTGGCCAATTTCAGTGTCTCACTGATTAATTGGTGCATCTCTTGCTGAAAAACGTTTTTAATAAAATGGACAACACAGTTTGCTTCCCTCATTTTTGAAGGACAAAGCTCTGTAGCGAAGAAACATGCAGGACATGGCGAGCCATACAGATTACAACATGGCTACATCTGTGAGTTCCTCACTGGATCTGAGCATAGTGAAAAGCAGGAAGACTTTGAACACCTCAATGGCCTTTTGAAGACTGTGACCAATGGAGGGAAACGTGTGTCAGTAATAAGCAGTAAACACATAAAACAGGACAAAAACTTTGTAGCGTGCATTTTTTAACAAATATAATGAATGAATTCTAAAATTTAGGAAACAAATGGATTGTCTGTGATTGATTTATGCACCATCTTTTTTGCTTTTAATTGTGTTATTTACTTGTTCACCATGACAGGGTGTGCTACAGGAAAATAAATGAAGGCATCCCGGAGAGGTGTTAGTGCTTATTTGAAATTTCGTCAGGAGCACTCTTTCACCTGTCACTGGTTATTGATATATTCATTAGAGTGCCCTATTCTCTTTTGCTGGTATCAGTTTCTCTTGACAGTAGCACTGTTGACAACATCACTCAATGAATCACTTTACAATTATGATTGTTGATGGCCCATGACACAAACTTGGAGGGGATGTCATTATGTGAACATTAAAGTGATACACAGGGATGCTGGGATGGAAGACCTGGCTGCTGCTACCCCACTCACCCCCCACTCCCACAACCCCCACCACCAGAACAAGGCCCTCTCTTGTGCAGCATTATCCCTCAGTGCAATGCTGTAACACTTTATTCAGGGGACACTCAGTCAACGGAAAAACAATAAAATGGCTTTGCACTGCTGTCTTCACATATGAGCAAATGCATTTGCACAATAGAGTTAGCTTAGCCTGCATTACAAATTATCTTGTGATGTTTATTTTTTCCCTTCTGCTAATAAGTAAAGACTTTCATATAATGTTTAATTATAACACAGTGAATGCATTATGAAAAACAAAACGAACAAAAGTGTTGTTGAAGTTTAGGAATTATAGGAATGTTGTGTTAGTCTTGCCAAACGGAAAGTTTTCTATCCACAACAAAAGTGCAATCCGAAGGTTTAACGCTGCCTTAATTTTCTCATCAGCGAAAATCTGGGAAGACATTTAATACACTCATTGAGATTAAAACCTATTTTTCAGTAGTGATGGGCAGAGGCAGAAAACAAAACTTCAGCTCTTCCTGCAGGAGAGTTTTACTTCATCTTCTAGTAATACACAGTGTTGTGTGTACAGTTTCATGTTGCTGCAATACTGTAAAAATTGTGCAACATCTTTGTGAATCCTGCCCTTTTCAGAGTTCTCATGTTTGTTTTTAATTTCCACTTCCACAGCCCACAATAATGTTGGCACAGTCACAGGCCACAAGCAAAACTCTGCAAGCATTTGGCCCAGATCCCGTGTAAATCTATCACCTACACAACATTTTTCTCACAATGTGCCCTTAGTGGATAGGGAGTGTAGAAGTGGAACAAAGACTCTACACAAGTTAGGTTAATCTGTTTTGAAACACGAATATTTCCTTCAATCTATATCGTCTACTTTTCTTTCACTTAGCAGTTTGCCGCATCACCCGCAATTACGCGCCAAGCACAGACTTGTCGTAATCAGTTCAGTTTTGTTTTTGTAAGTAAGACGGAGTGGAGAAGTTTTCCCACTCTCTGAGCGTGGCTTTTCAAATGCAATGACTACTGCTGTATGTTAAAGCTACTATCAGCCAGGAAATTGGCTTCTCTTCCTCTTCTGTGATCTCCATAACCACAAAATGGTGACTAGAGTCTAAAGTGAAGCTTTTTGATTCTAAGGAGCCACATATGTGCCAGCACTTGGCCAGCCCTCCCCACCGCTGGTGTACAGTTTCCAGTTTCCCATAATAACAGCTAAGGTAAGAAGGACTCTTCAAACCAACTGCTGATAGTCGATGTGCTGACCTAAAACCAGTATGAAATATTGCATTCAGCGGGGAATTATCCATGTATGTAAACATAATCAGTGTTGTTGAAATATTCACAGGATGAAAAGTTGAGTTCTTGTGGTCGGTGTGTGATCTCTCTATGGGGTTTGCATATTCTGTCCTGAAATTGCTGCCAGTAAATGTGTACCCCGTTGAGAGATAAGACTCTCATCTCCTTTTCACATTGCTCTCTTTATTCCCAGTACTCTATCTGTTCGCGCACGCACTCACACACAGAAAAAAAAAAGGAAAAAAAACACACACACACATGTGGCTGGCCTTGTTGCCATAGCAGGCTAACGGGTTGCAGCAGTGGCAGATTTGATTGCCTTCCTTGCGTTGAAGTGAAGAAAAGGAGACAGCACCAAATGAAACACCATCCATCTTAATGAAACACAATTATTTTCCACTTATTAATCATTGAAAAATCAATATCCCTGTTCTTGGCCCAGTGTCGGCCTGATTTGTCATTTGGGGGCGAGTTGTTATGTATCATCTTCTGGGCTGAGGACAGCCATGGGTTTAGTCACCTGTGTCCTTCAGGAGGAACAGGATGTGAGGGAGGAGCGGAGAGGAGCGCAGCAGAAGGTATGGACCAAGACAAGGTTCAGACAAAAATGTTGGGGACTTGTAAGTGAAACGAAAAATGAGGGTGGGAGGGGGAAATAAAGCAAATAAATGAATGAAACAAAAAAAAACTGGAAAGGAATGGAGGCTGTTCATTATGCTTCCTTGCTGCTCTCTGAGACAAATGGGAACTCATTAGTGGCTGTTGGTGATTGTGTGTTTCTTCACAGATCAATTTACTAAACACATTGTTTAATGGGTCATTATTAAAGTCTATCGCCTGGCATTGACTGGGATGAAGAATGCAAAAGGGGAAAATGAAGGTTTTGTGATTACATGTGCTATTTGTTATATTAAACTGATTTGAAAAATATGCGTGGGCAATATTTGTCAGGAGATTGCATAGCTTAACTATCCAAACACACCATTGCACCGAAGCAGCATGAAATGGCACACTTTTTTTTTTTATATATGGTTTATTTTTAATCCCTTTTATTTCTAATTACCATAACATTTATACATATGTGCTAATACCCATGTGCTATATTGATATCTACACACTAATGGGTAATTAAACTCAGTGTTGTTCAGATCCATGAAGTACTCGGAAAAGTCTTCTGTAAGTCACAAAAGGATGGTATACACCCATTTGCTATCCAAGTTCCTAAAGCATTTTCAACCTGCTCAGGAGTGAAAGGTTAAGATCAGTGGTCGGTCTCACTTCAGAAATATTAGTTGTTGAGATAAACACAGTGCAAGTCACATTTAAATATGAAATCTCTTACCAATGGGATTAAGGTAAACTATTACACATAAGTGGAGATTTACAGGTCAGATCTTTTGGGAGTAATTTATTCATAAAACCTAGCAACTTTGCTGTACTGCCTTCACCATTCCTGTTATCTATTGACACTGCACTCTCTCTTGCAGCCTGAATAAAATATAGATGTCTCAACTGTATGAAATTGTTTCTTTTTAAAAAGCTTGGTATATCTTTATGCTATACTGAAACACCTCACAGATACTGAAAAAAAAGGAAGTGACCTTCACCGTAAAGAGCAATGTTGTCTGCACAATCTGTAGCAATTATTGTGGTGCGTTCACTGTTTAGATTTTATTTTATTTGTTATTTTTTTATCAGTTTCTGGCCCTGGCCATTCAAACAGAAAATCAGCTGATTTTAATCACCAGTTCTTTTCCCACTGCATTAATAAAGATTGGGGTACACACGATTTTCACAGTTTATTTAATTTTACAGTTTAATAATATCAATGAAATCTAAACAAGTCATATATTAAAGTGAATAGACAAGCATCTTCATCAATCACAAGTTACTTTTCCAAACTCTCAAATTTTGAAAAAAATAAATAAATAAAAAAATTTGAAACAGAATATCATGAGCATCGTTCTTATTTTTCTCCTCGGTGAAGGACTGAAATCCATCAATCTGCCATTCATCAATTTTATTGCTCGCTGTCTCCTCCTCGGCCACCTCTAAGGCCCAAAAGGAAAGCTTTTGGTGCTATTCTGAAAAATTGTCTTGAGAAAAAAAAATGATTCCAAACAGCTCAACCCTTTGTTTTTGCTCTCAATAAAGCCAGCGACAAGGCCGGCGCTTGATGTACGAGCATCGTGGGCGCCTGGGTGTGCAGCTACGGAGCATAAGCCAAGCCATGTTTCATGACAAGCAGTGTTCTTTACAGTCGCCACGCCACCCAGATGAGGATATAATGTTCTACAGCACATAACTGCTCCAGGTCAGTACAATATTAACAATATCGGAGGGGTATAGGGATGCATTACAAGCCCCAGAAACCAGACACAGAGGTGAAGAGGTTGAAGAGGGGGTTGAGGTGGAAGAGAGGCGTACGGCAGCTTTTAAGTGCCATATCAGCAGTGGTAGAAAGTCCACATTCCCTCAGGTCTGGGAAATGATTTACAAGAACAGTGTGTTGGTCTTCCCATATGATATCAGGAAGATTTCATTGGTAGCAATGTGATAAAAGGTTCCTGTGCAGTGATCATCATGCAAGGAAACAAAAACAATGAAGATAAAGGAGCATCAAACTATCTCAACTTTCCATCTGTGTTGTTTGTGCTTTTTGTTGAATCAGTTTCCTCTTTGAGTAGAATGCTTTGGAAATGTGATCTCTAAGAACAGTTAAACTTCTGAATTACAAGTTTTATATCCAATACGATTACTTAGTAATTGTTGTTGTTTTGTTGCCCCTTTCACATCAGTTATTATTGATAATTACTGATTAGCTTTTTTTGTTCTAAATATCCAAAATACAGTCAAACTAGTGATGTGACCTTTCCTCTTTGAGCCAAAATTTCCTCTTGAGATGTTGTACTCATTTCATCCTTTGACTCCACCCCAAATCTTTTTTGTTGTTAGATATTTTCCCCCATAAATGCTTAATTTGCTCCTACACTCAGCTTGATGTCAAGGTAAGCGATTACACACAGAAGCTGATGTTTATGAATGCTAGCTACACGAGTCGCTGATGCTGCAGTAAGTTTAAAATGTCTCTGTAATAATTGTCTTTAAAATATTAGCCACATTCTGACATACTCCAAATGTAAATAATTCTTGAAATAATTGATAAGGCTATTTTCACTGCTTTTCTTATAAAACATTATTTTGTTCTTAAAGAGAAGTTGGAATTGGCTGAAATCATTAATCAAAGCTTTCATAAACCGGGGAATGAAAATCAGACAGATCTATTCAAAGATTGAGATTACCATTATATAAAAAAAAGGTATTTTATGTCACTGTTACAGAGTTGAAAAGGATGATCAAATATTCACAATTTCATGAAGTCATATTCCTTAAAGCTCAGTTTCTGATTTTACATTTGCTTTTATCTTGTGTCACCAACCGGCCGCCCTTGACGCATCAAAGGCTCATCAAACAGCTTCCTTCAGAGAGAACAGATACCTGCACTCCCAGTTGTCACATATGAGCATCTCTATTGTGGCACTGAGAGCTGAGCTTTGGATGCTGCTTGTGTCACCGAGGGACAGCAATCTGTGAGTGTCACAAAGTGCCCAAATAATGTATAAGGGTGAAGGGAGTTGCTGAGGTTCCTTAAATATTAATGTTGTTGAACTGCAGTCCATCTCCACCGTGACACAGTGCTGAAAGAAAATCACTCGCCCTTTCAATAAGATAAAACACACTGTAGACATACCGCTATCCATACGACCCTATATATAGAGAGATGAATTATGAAATCTCTTATGAAGACAATGGAGCTGATTGACACTTTGCTGCCGGAGATTTACGAGGAAGGTAAAAGCAAGAGGCCAGAGGCTTTGCAGTGTGTGATCCATTGTTGCTTGTAATTTCTTATTTGTTCCATGTTGCAAACTAGGACTCTATCCACACTAACACAGGTACTTTGCCAAACAAGAGTTAAGATTATTGAAAACTCAATCTGACATCCGTCTCACTTTGTCACAATGAAACTTCAAAAGTAAACTCAAGAACACAGTGAACAAGAGGAAAATCAAAAATTACAAAACAAAACCTTCAGCCATGATAGTTTTCGAAGAGTTTTGAATTTCACTGGCAGGTTGTTTTAGTCCTGGTTCAACGTCCAAGACGACTTGTTTATTTAGTTTTAGTCTAAACATTTCGTTATGAAGCACTACCTTTCAAAGTTCCATACAGAACACCAAGAACCAATTATAACATTGAAAAATAAAATTCAAAATGAAAAACAATCAAATCAGATGTAATACTCAGAATGAAAAAAAATGATAAAACTGTCCAAGTAAACAGAACAACACCCACAGAAGAAGCTGAAGCTATAAATGTTTAACTGGGACTTTGGGTAATTATACTAAACCGGTTTCACATGTTGTGCTGCACAGTCCCTCATTTGTGAATATACTTCTTTAGTGTTTACATGTTTAAGATGGAGAGAAATTCATTGAAACCTTTTTTTTATATTTCTAATTGCAGTTAGCACACCAGAAACTTGTAAATTTCTCAAGTTTTCCAAATCGCGATGAGAACCCGTTCACCTCGGATGTGATGTCATTTCCAAATCTGAGCTTGAAATTCCAAAAAAACAAGAAAAGGAGAATTAGTGTGGTGTGGTTTAGCCATGATGATTATCTATTTTTTTCTTAATGTTATAGTCGTAGGAAAGTTTGGAGTTTACATTTCCTCTGATCAGATTTCTTTGAAAATAAAACTTATGTTTTGGTTTATTATTCAGCCACATGTGTGCAGTAATGTGTATTTGAGTTCCCTAGCCCTTTTTTTTCCTTTTTTTGTCCTTGGGTAACTTGCCATTTTAAATGTCAAATTAATGAGCCTACTCTAAAACGAGTGTTCCTTCTGAAGGAAACTATTAATTTGTGGTGTTAGCCTGTAAATTTTTTTTTCTCCCATTTGCCCCCTTTTTTTTTTTTAAACACAGCTTGTCACAGTGGCGGGCTTCAGCTTGCTTAACCAAGTGTGGAACCCTGTTTTTATCGTGGCACTCTTCCAGAGCCCCTGGGTCCCCTTACCACATTGACCAGATGAAAGGCCTTCCCCAGATGTTTACAGCCTGTGAAAGTGGCAGGGAGCTGGTGTCGGATGCTGGCACAGCGTGCCAACAGACAGAAAACAAGCCAGTAAAGCCCCATGCTGTATGTGTAGCACTAAGGGGGAAAGAAAGAAGAAAAAAAAAGGAGGGAAGAAACTGGGTGGAAGGGTCATAAAATTTGAAGAGCAAGCGCGAATGAGTAGTGTGATGTATGCTGAAATTCACCAGTGAGGTTTACTTTCTTATGTCGCCACCGGTGATGCAGAAAATAAAAAAAAAAAGTCCACCAATTTGCACCATATCAGGTCACAGCTATCAGAGCAGTAAGCTTGACCTCAGATAGCCAGATGGCACTCGCAGTGGCATCGCCGCTCACAGGGCACTGATCTCTGCTGCGCTAAAAATATGACTCTTTTTGTACAGTATATATGTGTGATATAGAAAATATGTCTAGATGGCCAGATTGAATCCTACAATTCCAATAAAAATCACATTTTCTTTGTAAACTGTATTTTAAAGAAGCAGAAGCTGGAAAAAAGTTGTGAATAATAATGGAGAAAAAAAATCTTAAAATAAAATACATTTAAATTTTTTAGAATAAAACTTTAAATATTGTTCACTAAAAAGAATCCAGTAAGAAAAAAGCACTAATACAGAACAAACTTTCTTATAAATTGCAGATATTAAATGAAATAGAGCAAAGGTAAAAAGAAAAAAAAAATCCTGATCATGTTTTTTTGTTGTTGTTGTTGTTGTTTTGTTTTCATTCTAAGGAAGAATTAGAAACAAGCAAGAGGTTTCTACTTTTATTAACCTCAAAACCACTGACCTGATCTTTTGTTTGAATATTTGAGTGCAGTTTGGCCTCGGGGGGACTTTTGTTAAGCATGGAATTATGTAGATTTCCCCTCATTATTGCACTTCTGTGTGCGGTGTGCACTGGGATGCTAATAAACGAATGAATAATTGGTCTTAAGAAAGATGACTAGGATTTGAAAGCCTCTGCACCTCTCGGCTTGTCTGCAGCGAACCCCAATTAGGCGGCCGCTCTAAATGAATGCGTTGTGTGTTTGAGGAACCGAGCCGTCTCGTGACTTAATCTGGATTGAGCAGAGCGGTCCTTTATTAGGTTACTCGCGGCCGCAATGTGTCTTGTCACTTTCCAGAGACAGCGAGCGATAAAATGCGATAAACGGAATTAGATTGTCATTGATGAGTCAGTAAGATCGCGAGAACAACAGATCGATGCCCGAATCACCGAGCAATATTTGAGGACGCAGACGGCGGATAAATAAACAGATGGAATTCAGCAGGGAAAGTTTGAGCTCACATCGGCCTCCGTCTGCCTCGCTAACACACACGTGGAAAAACACACGCACACACACCCAAACAGGTCTTTTCTCACACTTTAGCTTGAAGCGATCTCACAACGCTGAGCAACACAGAGTCAGTGAGAAAGGGGGAGAGAAAGGAGTCAAACCAATTCCAATACAGCACTAATGGGCCACATCATGCCAATACAATAAATAATGGCCCTTTCAGCTCAGTCAATAGTGAGTAAATGAAAATTTAACCTTTCATTAAATGTGGTTGTATTATTTCCCCCACTTGCTTCCCGACTCTATCTCCCTCTGACACTGTATTTCCATCTTGTACAAGAACACTGTGCAAATGTTATGATGTAGGGCTGTGCGCTGGTGTTAAGTGGTGTATTCTAATATAGTTTACAAGTCAGTCTACATAAGGGTAAAATCTATATATCAAAGAGGCAAGTATTTTTTTGTGCAATGAATAAATTGCAATGTACAATTGTGTCAGTTTGATCAAATAAAAACAAAGACAAATGATGGGTTTAGGAGAAATGTAAAAGGATTGGCTTAATGACCAAGGAAGCTAATGCAAGCTACCCCTGCTAATTCACCTGTTCTTAAATCTCTGCTGATTTCAGAGTGCTGCGTAGTTTCATCAGGGGGAGAGGAAGTGATTGGTCTCTAGGCATTTTGTCTGTGTTTTCTGCTAGACGAAAAGGCTCTGGGCCCATTCTCCGCTGCAGCCAACCTGCCCTCTTAATTAATTAGCGCTAGCAGGAACTGCTGCACTGGGGACAGCAAGGCCCTCCAGAGGACTGGACAAGGTGATAATGTCCTAAAGGGGAGACCAAGTCCTCTGTGCTTTGCTAGCTAGCAAATGCAACTCCGTATGAAATACAGAGGCAATCTGGGTAGAGAATTTTAGTCAAAGAAAAAAAAAAGAAAATTAGGACAGAAATCTCAGTAGAATGAATCTTTCAAAAAATAAACTTTGAAATATGGATTCATTTTTTATTTTATTTATTTATTGCCATACAATTATTTTAAAATGCTATATAAAGGCTCTTTGGATGCTCAATGGCCTTGTGGTTCCTCTTGTGATTCTGGATCTGTGATGTGCAGCAGAGGGATTTGTCCTGCGTCTTTAAATAAAACTAGAACTACATGCTTCTCCACATGAATGGTAAACGTGTTGTTATTAAACCGAAGCACTGTATTAATAGAAAGCAACTGCATCACCAATACTTATTTTTACAATATTCTGCTTTAGTAATTATTGCAAAGATTTTTTTTGTTTGGTCCTCCTGAGCTGTTTTACTCTGCTTTTTGAAATATTGGTTTTTATTTTTATGTAACTAAAAGTCCATGGACAGGTACAGCAAATTATTTCAGGCTATTCATATCAAAATGTATGGTAGACTTGCTCCTAATCAAACTATTAATGCAATAAATATAACTATGTGTTTCATATGTTTCAAAATACGGTACAGAAATAATGAAATGTGGCTGCTAAAGTAAGTGTGGAAAAGAAACAAAAATATCTAGTTAAGAATCTGACATCTACAGCTGTCTCTCCCTACTCAAAGTCTCTTCCCTTTTTTTGTATTGACAGAATCTTCAAAAACAACTCACTGGCATCAGCATTAACTTTCTAATAATTACAGTTACAGTTTCTGTAGATGACTTTGGTGCAGCTCTGCTGTGGTAATAGATCCTGCAGTCCATCATCAACTAACCTCTATGTTGGAGTGACACCGATTACTATAGAGATCCTAATAGTTCAGCTCTCAGTTTGGAATTCACAAGGCCTTGCCCAGTATGTGCCAATCTTTAGTCTACAAGGTTTAAACAGTGAAATTGTGAATTCTATTAATAAATTGTTTTCTAATCAAAACCATTTTCTTCTTTCAACGGAAACTTTGTGAGCAATTAAAGTAATAGTTGTGGGCAGACAGATTAAGGCCTTCCTGAGTAACTTCCACTGCTTCCATCTTCTGGCTGTCATCAACCTTTAGTTATAGACTGTCCTTGCTGAGGTCATGTACTGTGTGGCTGACTTATAATGTTACTTTTGTCACACATGCCTTTCTTGCATCCACAGCTTTCTGTGTGGCTCTTACGTGTTCAGTTCTTTGACGTTTTTTTTTTTTTTTTTTTTCTGGAGTGTATTGTGTATTGCACTAATACAGTGAATGCCAGTGCAGTCAAAAATGCTCCTTTGTTAACTTATACTTCTCCCTTCAAAACAAGCTACATGTCCTCATTACAGTGCATCAAACTCAAGGCTTTTCTTTTGTTAGAACAGTTTTGTTTTAAGAACAATTAATCATGTAATGCACCTTCTTTATTGATTTACACTGACGACAATGCTATGAATGCGTAATATGAATTGCATTCTTATTGCAATGTCAATAAGAATGCATGCAATGTCAATAGCAAAGAGGATTACTCTGAACTGAAAGTTTAGCTGTGTGTCGTGCATCATATTACAATGCATATTTACATTGAGATGAGTCTTTAACACATTAAACAGCCTTTTTTGTTGCAAAAGTGCACACAACGCTGTGAGCGATGCAGGATAAACAATGAGGAGATGAGATGAAAATTCCATTATTCATCCTAATAGCAGCATTCAGAATGAATACTGTGTGTATCTCTTAAATTATGGAGCCCTAAACAGTACATGCATTTGAAGTTGTTACTTGAACTTTTTGCCTGGATCCTAATGACCGAGGTATTCTTACCAAGTGTAAGGAGCGATCCCTCCTAGTTTTGTTTGTGTGTGTCCCTTAGTGCATGTGTGCAA
This sequence comes from Alfaro cultratus, assembly GCA_903066825.1. NCBI lineage: Eukaryota > Metazoa > Chordata > Actinopteri > Cyprinodontiformes > Poeciliidae > Alfaro > Alfaro cultratus. The sequence continues at coordinate 11,867 of CAEFZX010010420.1, forward strand.
ACTTCACTCTCTTTTTCTCTGTGTCTCCAATAATGAGCATGTGCACCTTTTCTGCCCGGGGCCTTCATACACAATTTAGCCAGAAAGCCATAGCTGATCATGATTTAGCTTTTGACACAGCTCGCCCTGAGGCAGGGGGGACTAATACAGATATCTGACTCCCGGACCGCGATGGAGCGAAGGAGAGAGAGAAAGTGAGAGGCCTTTTATTGACTAAATGATAAAGAGGTTGGTAATGATAAATAACAGTCATTTTATTGCAGAATTCCCAGAAAAGACACGTTCCCCACAATATATAAAAAGAGAAATAATAGACAGGGAAGTTTCTCACCATAGTCTCGGTGCACTCACTCCCCGAGAAGTCGCCCATTGTTAAACTCCCAATGTTCCTCAGCTGGGTTGGAGGTCACAAATTGTGTTAGAGGGACCTGCTGCTATGAATACTACATAAGAGTGATGCAGAGTGGCAGAGTCATCCCTGTCTCTGGAACTACGAGGACCCGAGCAAGACTGAGCCGGCGTTGCCTATAGGCATCGCTCACTCACAATCTCCACTCTGTGGTTCTCTCTCCTCCTTAGTTCACTTAATCTCTCTCTCTCCTGTGTTCATCTCTCTCTCCTTTTCATTTGCTCCCTTTCTCTCTGCTCTATCGTCGCACTGTTTGGGTACAGCGGCGGAGTACCGATGAAGGATGTTGCCACTGCTTTTTTTCTTTCTCTCTCTCTGTCGCCACCATGTCTCAAGGCCACAGGTACCAGTAATACTAATGGGTGGCACATGCTTACATTAATGTAATATCTAAGGGGCAATCCCTCTGTTTTAGTGCATAACAGAGAAAAATATAGCTTGTGTACACAGAGCAACTTCCCTATTACCTGTTATATGTGATAACTGAAAAGCCTGTGCTGGCGCAAATATTAAACTACGGACAGGGCCTAAGTAGATTAAATGAGAGAACATAAATTTCATGATGCCCAACCACTCATGATGTATGCATGCAAACAGGTTAGAGGAGTGGAAAGGTACTGCATAGTAGTGATTGTGTTTCAACCAGAAATAATGATTTAATCCTAGTAGATTCTAATTTTTAAGCACCCACACACACCTATGGCTTGAAAATAAAATCACAAATGTCATTAGTTAAACTATATGGAGCAGAATGCTTGCATATTAATGTCATGGTAGCATTCAGACATTTTGTTTTTTTATTATTTAGGAATTCCTAAACTTAGGAAATGTCACCAAACGTTTGGTGACATTTCAATTATGTTTCAAAGGATTTTATCTTTATAATTTCTACATTATGTGATGAGCATGCGCTCCTTGAACATCATGACTAGCAACAACTCAGTCTTGTACCATCAGCTCTTTGTTTTTCACCAGTTTTTAAACATTTTCCATAGTTTCCCCGTATTACTTTAGATTTAGAGAGTTTCCTAGTCACAATTTCACAGTTGCAATATTGTGATCTCTGCTTCACCAAGTTTAAAAATGCTTGCCTTCATCAACATATGTGTGGATTGTTGGAAGAGATACTTAGGCAAATGATTTTCCAACTCTTCCACTTAGAAATAGGATTATGAAACCTTCAGGTGTCCATCTCTAGCTTAGATGTACAAGAATTGACTTGGATGAAATTGGAAATTATGTAAACCCTTTTTACATTGAAACATCAGTTTAAACATAATTATGTCTGTGCTCATGAAATGCCTGAAAACTGAAATAAAGTTAGCAGACAATTTCACACCAAGAAAAAAATACAATAAAATTTTTTGACTTATTAAACATCTTACAATTATTTAACATCACCTTAAATAACGGGGAACGATGTCAGATGTTTTAACAAAAAATGGTCCAAAGACTCCAAATTGCATTTGTGTTCTTGACCTCATAACAGTTGTTGGTAGCAAAAGTGCAACTCTGTTATGATATTAATGGACATTGCTCTTCCTCTATAGGGAAGAAAAAAAATGCAACAGTGTGCTTTATTATTACGTTTAATCAGTGAAGAGAAGTTGGAGAAGGTATTTATTCCTCAAATCACCCACATTGCACAAATTATGTCTCTGGCCTTATCGAGCAAAGCCATCTTTCGTGACGGCCCGAACTGTGTTGGTGTGAGGAACTGGTGGCAGTTAGCGTGCATTTGCCTCAGGATACCTCTCCAGTTCTTGGATACTGAGTGGAGAGTGGCCCAGAAATGAGCAGTCAAATCCAATTAAATTACTCAAATTAAATTGTACAATGGTTATGGAATACCTGATCGAATTACTCACATTCAGGGGATTTCGACAGCAACCAATTAGTTCAAAGTATAAAGTTCACATGTTCAAATTAACACCAACCAAAGACAGAGCCTTTATTTGAGAGAAATGATACATCATAATTACATCATGATGGGGGAAAAAAATCACAAATTGCAGAGCACACATTTAATAAGAAAATGGAAATGGTTAATAGGTCTTGATAAGACAAATATAGCCCTGTCATTGGTGCTAGGTTGACTAAATTAAAGAGGAACATTTTTATTGTTTCAACAGAGCTTAAAGACTGACTGCTGCATATTTAAAAATGAGGATTTAGAAGGAGTTTGTGTTGTAAAATCCACAATTAAAACCAAAATGAAAGATAAAGTAGAAAATGAGACAAATGTTATTGGCAATTTATTTGGTCTTTTCATGAAGTTGTTCTGGCACTTTAGAGAATAATTTTGTAGTGGTCAAAATAGACCCATTTCCATTGCTTTCACAATAACAAAATTCTTCACAGACTGTGGCTTAATTGTATGAGGGACATCCTGACCTTTTTTACATTTTAAATTAGACTTTCCAAGGTGCCTTTCCAAGGTGAAATATGTGAGTAATGAGACACAAAATCAGCCTGTGAATTGACTTTCAGCAAATTTGGATCCACTAGACCAACGTATACATTTCCCTCTTTTAAAAGTGAGCCATTTTAGCTAATAAAGTTATTAATCTTGCCCATACAGTAATTATCTCTGCAATTATGCTGTAATTGCACATACATCAAGGCCACCTCATACAGTGGGCAGCCTTGAGCTTGGCACTGATAATTTTCTTCATTGCATGTAATGACATTGCTCATTGTTACTGAAACACTTTTTTTAACCTTCAATGTACACTTTGTCAGACTTAAACATAATAGCCACGTTCACAATATGACCGAAAATACATTTTTACAGACTTAAGGTTCCTTATGACAGAGATAATTAATCAAGTTTTTTCTTTTCACTTATGTACTTGTTGCTACGGTGGCTGATACGAGTATCCCTGAATACATGGACAGCACAGAGCCTCACAAGCACCATAAATGCTGTAACATGATAATGCCGCTTTAATTACCCCTTGGTCAGCCCACTTACAAACCTATTGCTGCTGCAGTCAATATCCCAAAAGATCCATTCATGCCTAGGCTGATGGTTGACTTGGGAGCTTTTGCTGAGTGCTTTAGCCTAATTGATATCCTTATTTAGCAATGAGCCAGTGGGAGTCGGAGGGGAGTTAAATGGAGCAGTTTACCAGGAGGCGAGCAAGCTAAACCACATCCCCGACATCAACACCAGGCCCTGCTGCAGCCACTTCACTTGCAATTTCAAATTGATTAACACCACTTCAGATTTGTAGTCAAAAAAATTTACATTTTTTGTTATTGTTTTGGTTGTTTAAGTATGATATCTAATAAATGTAGGCACTTTGTTTTAAACCTAATAATGAGAGTTAATTGCTCAAACGTGTGAGCAATGCATGTGAACCAGGTTCCCGGTTCCTTCTGCGTGTGAACCTGGTTCACCGATCAGGGACAGATCGGTGTTTGCTTGGGTCCCATTCATGCAATATAGAACAAAGGCGTCATTGTACCACACCAAGCAAACATGTCTTCCCAATTTTCACACCTTGATTCACTTTTTTTTTTTTTAAATAAATAAAATTTTAAAAAATTACGGAGATGCTTGCAAAAACAATCAACGTAATATTGGAAATAATTTTAAAGCCATTGTTTCCAGCATAACAAGACAACAGGTAGATCCTTAGCCTGGAACCGGCAGCTACAGAACAATGCATATCCAACAGGTCAAACAAAGCCAGCGGGAGCAATGGGAAAATCAGATTCTTCTTTTAAACTGGGTTTGTAGGTCTCTCCCTCCTGCCAGTCTCCCAAGATATGTCTCCCTTAACAGCTCAAAGTAATTAGCAACAACCACATGCCAAAGGTAGGGTAGCTACTGTACACAGATTAGGCAGAGCCGATCTTTAATTTCAGACATTAAGATGCTCTGTGGGGGCTTGAGTAGAGCTGGGAGCTATAAGGTAGGCACCCAGGCTCATCATCCCAAGGTCGCTTTAGTGAGAAAACCTTGTCAGGGGACAAAGGATACCTGCTGTATGGAAGCTCACATTATTGTACTCGCAGTAATTAATTTCTATGAAAACACAATCTTGAGAAGGAACTTTGCAAAGGAAATATGCCTTATGAAGTTGCTAAATATTGGCTCCTAAAGTCTAACAGTAAACATAACTCTCTCTCTCGCACACACACACCATGTCAAACTTTGTTTTGAGTGATATCACTGAAAGTCCTGCAGGGCTTCCCATTAGTCACGTTGTTCAGCCCAGGACATAAAATGGCCTCCAATCTTGGCCAAACGGCGTCAGCCCATTCTTTATACTGTCAGGATGAAGAAGAGCATAAAAACTCAGAGTCAATAAAGTCATATGAAATGCCTGATATCGCAACATGGCCCGCCACAGTGACCGATTAAGCAGCCGGGTCCACTGTGATGCTCGCACACTTTTCAAAGACAAAACACAGAGAGGATGGGGGGGGGGAATAATGGTGAAGGATTTTTCTGTTCAAGGGTTGCTTTTGTATTGCATCGTGTTCCACAATCAAACATTGAATGTAAACCTGCAGGAAATTGTTTTTAGACCCAAGCTAGCATTTATCCTAATACTCTTGTCAAACATAATACTTTTTGGATCAAATGTTACCATTTAATGTTTAAATGTTTCCATATACTCCAATTGGTATCAAAAAAGGAAAAACAAATATTACAGACAGAATATGGAAAAAGAGAAAATGTTATTACTGAATTACAATTTAACCGTAACATATAACTGGAACCAACATACAGCATGTCTATTGCAGATCCTTGTAGTATAAAACCAAAGGAATGCCTAAACTTTGGTAAAAATCTGCAAGAGCACTATGTTTACTATTTACATAAGCAGAGTAATACAAAATGTAGAAAATATATACTGGTATCATTTGATAGATAAAAACAAGACACTGGGTACCAGTATCAACCTACAGAAATAATTAGATTTAAAGTGTTTCTGTTTGGCACAAAAAAATAAAACAATTAAATTCAGATAAATTTAAGTGCTTGCTCATTTATTCCAAGTCTTTAAAAAAAAAAAGAAAAAGCTACCATTTTGATGAAACCATATTGTCTAAAGGTTGTTTTTTTTTTCTTTAAGATGCAGAAAGGATTTTCTCTGGCTTTACTCAGATAGGCAACAGCACTTTCCCTGACCCACCTGTTGCTGCAAGCTGCCTGTTAGCTGGATGAAATACAGATAGAAGATGCTTCTCTCACTTAAAAGACCGCCAGCTTCTGCTGACTGCAAATACAGCATACATGTTTAATATACTGAAAATTTGTTCTAAACGCGCTGATGTCTTTTTTTATGCTTTTGCCTAGGTCTGTCTATTGAAATCAAATAATGTATAAATATTACAAAATTACCCCCTTTACTATCAATAAGCTATTTTAACAGCATTACTTGTCGCTTTTGTATGAAATGAAAACCATTTCATACAAAGAGCATATTATTAAATTTGTTTCACTTTTCGTGTTAATATTGAGAAACCTGGTATTGTTGATCAGTATTATTGCACTGTGAGAATCTCAGACGGGCCCAATCTTAGTTTAGAGATGATGAGGATATAAGGGTGATTGAGTTAATTTTAATTCTGCCAACAGGAAGTTGGAAGCCACTGCTTTAATACTCCAATCTAATGCCATGAACTGATAACAGCAAACTTTGACATTTGCTTTTACCCACACTGTATTTGGAATCCAACAGACTCCTCAGAATACTGCATACAAACACTATCTGTCAGGCTGCAGCTCTAATTTGACAGTAACACACAGAAACATTCCTGACTTTGGTGAACCTCCATCTTGACATAAACGTTTTTTTTTGCACACACAGAGGGAAAGAGAGCGGCAGAGAGCGGTGTGGTTTAGGACAGACCAGTGTTAAGATCAGCGCTCGGGGCTAGGCAGGTCGCTATCCGCTGAAATGCTAATAAGCTTCCCAGCTCTCGTTGCTGGTCTGCTAGCCTGTGCCGACTCGTCTTGACACTTCACACACATGCTGTCTTCCACCCTTTTTAATCATTTTTGATAGGCCTCCCTGGGATGCCATCCATTTAATTTGAAAGGGTTGAGCCACCCAGACATTTTCACCATCTCTTCACTTGAGGTTTGCTCTGACTTGTCTGCTGAACTGTGACCTGATGAGGTGGAAAGAAATGGAGGAAAAATGCTGTTTGAGTTCTGGAAGATTATATTAGACTGAAATTGTTGGAGAAAGAAGGAGATTGGTGTGCCAAAAAAGTAAAGGAGAAACTCTTCTATTTTTTTTTGTTTAGATAAAAATCTAAACTGAATAATTGTTGAATTTAAACTAATGGTTGACCATAAACTGTTTCCTGGAAGGATAAATAAATATAGCATTACACAAATATCATGAAACCAGACATAAATCATTGGTTGAGCTGTCAAAACGGTTTTACAAACTCATTTTTGCTTAAGATGAATCGTGTGATAATGTGTTTTCTCTAACAGAGTTTAACAACCACTGTCCCACTCTGTATATCACATAATTTGCTCTGAAAAATTTCAGAGCCCGCAGCCAGCGCAGCATGGTCAGAAATGAACCCCCACCATATTCTGTGATTCATAGGGATGAACTACATATTTTATTGGAGTCCAGGAGATTTATTTACTCGGGCTTTTCTTGGATATGTTCTTTGAGGGACGCAATCATCTGGGAATTCTCCATCCAATTTAACTGGGTACTCTTTCATAAGCATCAGTCAGTGAAAATGGGACAAATGCTGCAGAAAATAATCATAAACAAACCATTACATCGCATTTTGGAAATTGTCAGGAGACACTCTTGACGATACACTCGAAGAGTCAAAGGCAAGACAAAAAAGCCCAAAAGGCAAAAGGGGATGTCTGGGTGCTCTATAATATTAGCGTGGCTCTCAAGATAGAGATATCATACATTATTGGCCAAGGCTGAGGGAACAAGAAAAAAAAATGTAGGGATGAGACAGGAACATGAAGACAGACAGAGAAAATGTTAAGAGTGGCATAAATGCTTCTATACAAAACAGCTGGAGCTCCAGATAAAACCACACTCGACTCCACAACAAGTTGGCTTGTTAGTTTCAAACAGAGATCCCGTTCCCTGCTCTCTGCAGCTCTTTTTGTCCCTTGTGCAACATGTACTGTAAACCACCATTTGCTCTGGTCTAATTTACTTGTGTGCATTTGCATGCAGAGAGGCACATTTTTTTAAGATGCAGTAAACAGAACTCCTGAGCAGGCTTTCATCCAAAGAAAAAAGAAAAAAAAAAGAAGAAGAAGAAAAAAGAACATGGTTGCAATCATGCCCACAAAACCAGCGTGCAACCCAAAGCTGAAGAGGGGCGGGGGGCTGACATAATTATTAATTAGTCAATATTACTGAATGGAAAAAGTCTGCCTTTGGTTTCCTCCCCGGAGCTTAATCGAACCCAGTCAAGTCTAAGCTAAGCTAAACAATGCCAGACAGCTCCGCTACCATGAGCTTCACATGCTGATAATGTCCAGGGGAGATCATGTTGTTTGGATTTACTTGTTTGCTGTTGTTTGCCATCTTTAAGTCCACCGTTATGAATGCCAGCCATCTTCAATTGAAGCCTTAATTCATCTCAGCTTCTCAGGGCTAATGTAAACATCAGATCTCATCATTCAGGATTAGTTCAATTTCCCCTTTGAGATCTGAATGGTGTCAAACTTTCCTAAAAAATATATATATATATATTAAAAAAAATGGAGTCTTTGAATAAAAATGTGTAAACACTGAAAAAAAAGTATACAATGGTTTTAAATTTTCTTGAACTCTTAGTAAATCAGCTTACATATTAACATTATGTATGTTTGTGTATATGTGAAACCTTAAGGTTTTGGAATATTTGAACACATTTGTTTGTGCACACACCAAGGATTCCCCTCAGACCTGCTATTTGACTGCAGACAGACACAGCAAATGTAGCTATATTACTGTTGTTACCCTGCCATCTGCTGGCTCACATCATTCTAGACCTCACATCCCTCCTTCGGTCACAAAAGAAAAACACTCTCCTCTCTTGCTTGCTCTTTCCCTCTCTCTATCTTCTCTAAGTTTATCTTCGTCTCTTTCCATCTCCCTCTGTTCTCACTACACGGAAATATCGTCTGGCCTGCGTGCCCCTTTGCATCAGCCCTCCTTAGAGAAAGGAAATAAAATAGAAGAGAAAACGAAGGGGACAAAAGGGAGGCAGTGGGCAATTGTTATCAAAAAATAAGCGCGGTGTTTGAAGGGGATTTTAATTGAGGCATTTGTTATATTTGAAAAGGTGAGCTCCCGAGGGGATGGAGGAAGAGGCGATGCGACCCTATTCATAAGCTCAGACATTCATAAAGAATGGCATCTTTTGACTTTCCCTTTTAAACCATGCAACCTTAAATGGCCTAAATATAGAGAAGGGGTGCTAGACAGGGTAATTCCCTGCACCTTGGGGGGGTGGCACTGGACTACCAGACAGTGAGATACAACTGGACTACTATTCGCAAAGAGGGAAGGTCCAGTCACCAAATATAGAAAGGAAACGTCCTCTTTACGAGGCCCTAACAGCAATACTGAGAGATCTCCTTTCTGTCTGAGAGTGCATCGTATATTTGTTGATTCTTTTTGTAATAAAGTAAGGGTTTTTTTTATCAATCGCTACTCCCGCCTGCCTGTTTATATCATTAATAATGTGAGGGGCCACTGATTGTCCCGCTGAAAACGGTTGTCCGGTCCGTATTAACCACAGCTTAACCCAGGAGGAAGTCAACAGAGTGCTGATTTGTTGTTGTTTGGGAAGGTCAGACTTTAACAAGCCCCACTTCCAGTGAAGCAGACGGCCCCTGGTGTTTTCTTTGCTATATTTTGACTACAAGAACTGAGTCAACCCCAGCGTGTAAGTTTGTTGTAAAGTTATTCTACATGAACAACATCTCTGGGAGAAGAACAAAAGGATTTTCCAGGTTTTTTATTGCTCTTTGAAAGCAATTTTAAAACTTTTGTTCTGGAATATGTGTCCCTTTTAATAATGTTCATGTTTTGAATGGCAATTTTCAGGCAAATGTCCTTTTTAGTTTTCCCACGTTATTACTAAAAGGTTTTGTCATCGTGCTTTTGGAAATGCTCATGGGCCCTTTTGCTGTCTAGGCATCCGTGATGATAAATGTACCTCAAAACAAGCCAGCGTCTTTTTCTATGAAGGTGTAAGACTTTCCTGGAAGTGTCCAATGGATTATACTCATAATCAGAGTTCATTTTTCTTTATTAAATAACACAAAATCTCTATAGGAAGTTGTGACAGATGGTTTTTAAAGGAATAGTACAGACACATCATTGTGCTTTTTTGGTACAAGTCAAAATTAATTACCTGAAGAAAGTTGAGAGAGATGAAAGTTAAAAACACCTTCGAAAGATTGAGATGAAAGTCTTTGTGGACTTATATCAAAGCAACTCTCATTTAAAAAGAAATAATTAAATATGTGAATGATATTTTATGAACTGGTTGTCATGTTTGGATTGGGTTGATATTCACACAAAAACGAATGTACATTTAATCAGGAAATGGAAGTGGAGGACGTGCAACACCAATGATCTTCCTCCCTTAAACTTCCAGAGAACAGAAACGATCTGAGTTTTATGCTAAATGATAACAACCAGAGAGCTATCTAATGCAGCCAAGCAAATTTTTACAACTTATAGCTTTTCAACAGAATCTCTACCTCAAAGAAGCTCAACTATTACTTTAATAACGCAATCCATGTAGGTCTATTATTTGAACTTGGTGCATGCATTTAGACTGTTATAGATACAAATAGCTTTTTTGACTGCTTCTTGCTTCAGTCAGCTTTTGACTTCTCATACTGGACGGTGATAGGTCATGTTTATCTTTATGATAGAAGATTTAATAGTAGATTATAAGCCCTGCAAATAATGGTTATTATAGGTAATAGGAGATTCAGTTGATGAAAGTGAATAATTCACAAGCGATTTAGAAAAGTATTTGACAGTCCTACAAATCCAACAACCTTGATCAACCTGCAAACGATCTTGATTTCTAAATGAAATGTAAACTTTACTTTCATCATCTGATGAGAAGCTTTGGGCTACTGAGTAACAGTCTAGTTCTCCTTCACTCAGGTAAGCCTTTCTGTATCTACGGTGCAGGAATGGCTTAACACAAGTAATGGGACAATTATTGCTCGGACACATCTTTGTAAGCAACCAGCTTAATTAGCAATTGGCCTTTTTTATGGAGGGTTTCATTGACTGTTTTCTTTGTACAAAAAAAGATCTCGCATGAATTTGCAATCATAAATCAGTCCTACAGCAATACCAGCAGGAAAAAACATTTCCAAATCCAGCATGTTCTTCACAGAAATTGAAAGCTCAGTGATAAAAAGGAGCCCATTACTCTTATCACTCTTCCTGTTTTCTGTTTTAAATGTTGCTCTCTTGCAGCCTAAATAAACTGCAGATGTGTCTCATAGGGCTTAATTTTAAACAGCTTCTCCTAAGCTTTTGTGCTTCTTTAATTTGACTTTTACAACGCTTAACAATATTGAATATGGCTAACTTTGAATCTTCTTCACTCAGTAAGGTTATTGACACTAAACGTTATCGTCAACATAACCTGGTGGATTTTATGTATGGTGTGTTTACATTGAATAAACAGGGGAAAAAAATTCCCTAGTCATGGTAAACAAAGCTGACAGTCAACTATTTGTTTGAGCACTCATTTCCCTCCATTACCAGAATTGACACCAGCAAGGAAAGATCACCTCCATCCATTTTATTTCAACACAAAACTTCATATTTGCAATGTGCGTACAAAGAACACTTCTGTTACAGCCCAGCTCAAAAATTCATTCCTGCTATGAATTTCATTTTTAGTCATATTTGCTGAAAAGTAGCTCCTTCACAATCATAAACAAAATTGGAAAATCATATTTGTAATATGTTCACTTTGCTAACATAGGGGGAAAAAGCTGCAGAAGCTCTGATTTGCAATACAGGCAAACTTCTAATATCAGAGCGCATGTTCTGAGCAAGTGACCAAGTTGAGGTGCGATCAGTTATTTAGACAGGCTGGATGCACCACCTCGCTGCCTGAAATTTCCCCGGGGGAATCTCTTCCATTTCTCACTGTCATGGATTTGAATCTTTTTACCACTTGAACTCTGACAATTACTGAACATTCATCACCTGCCCACCTTCTTAGCTACCTAGATACTGTATGGAGACCAGAGATATGGGAAAGTCTGGCACAGTCGGGAATACCAAGTAACATGGGGGCTTACGCAGTAATGAGTTCTGACATCCGAGAGCGTCAGAAGTGGAGGTACTTTTTCTTGTTTTGGGATAGTTTAACGTATTGATGTTCCACTCCAACGGTTCCAAAGTGAATTATTTAACTGATTTGGGCGGGAAGGTGTTTTTAACGAAGTACTTAAAAAATATGTATATGCCTCTATTTGTACATACAAATAGAGGTATATACATACCTCTATGTATAGAGGTATGTTAGGATGATGCGATCCTAACATTCTGTTTACTCTCCTTGTCCTACGGGTCATAAATGACCCGCCCTAACAAAAGCCCCAAAATAAAGCAAATTAAAATGGACTGTCATTTTGACCACTCAAAGCACTTTACACTAAAGTCACATTCACCCATTCGCACACATTTATACACCGATACACAGATCGGTGGGCAATTTGGGGTTAAGTGCCTTGCCCAGAGGCACATCGACAGGAGGAAGCTGGAATCGAACCTACAACCTTCCAATCGCCAGACGAGTACTCTACCACACAGCCACAGTCGCCCGAATTTGCCCGAAGTTTGGGAACTTGATGTGAGGCGTTAGCTGCAGATTGAGAGGGCAGGTGCAGGTCAAATGCAAGTTCAATTCGTACATCAATCCAGTTTCTTTGATATGCGTGTATGCGTGTGTGTTTGAGGGGCTGGGGGGTGCAGGTGTGTGTGTGGGGTGGTGTGTGTGTGTATGTATTAGAGAGAATTTGTGTGTGGCTTTTTCTGGTGTTTAAATGGTTTTACAATTCACTGGTCCAAAATGACCCATAAGACAAACGTTGTACCCTAGTGGTGTACAGACCACATGGAAATATAAGCAAAAATAAACTATCACTTTTTCTAACGATGGGGTCAATTTAGGAAAAGTCATAAAATGTCAAGTCAGAAAAAGATAGTTTAGGGTATTTTTTCTACAGCTAAACACACTAGGGGGTCACTTTTGATCTGCAAGACAACACAAGGGTAAATGGACAATACAGTTCATATTTCTGACAAATTAGCATAACCTAGTAGAAATCCTTCATGTAAACACAAAGTCTTATAACCTATTTACAAATTCCTCTATCTGTCTGTGTTACTCCCCCTCATGAATAAAAGGCGTCTCCTTCGAGGTGAGGGGATTCACCCCCATGGTTTCCAGGGCCACAGCCTCCAGTTCTGGTTGCTACTTACTCTTGCTTGTAGGAGTCCCTTAACACCAGCCCAGGAAGCATAAATATATTATAATCTCATCACCTGTCCATTTATACAGGTGTCACCCTGTCGTGCAACTTGATTTCCAGAAGGGCAGCAGTTTTTCCTGTGGCAGCGACTGAAGTCACAGTGTTATTATCAGGCAAAATGTATTCATGATAGCAGAGGTCCGAGTGCCCTGTGGGCTTTGTAATATAATCCCAGACCTCTTTATCAAATTTAACAGTTTATTGAAAACAGCTTGTACACATGATTTAGGAACAGAGTGCTATAGCAAGGCTCCGGGTATCTTTCTTATACACACCTCCACACTCTCCTAGATGCACATGCGTACATAGACACACACACTCTATGAAAAGTAGGAAACGTACTCGTTTGCAGTGACAGTCCAACACACACACGCCATCACACATCTTTCTTGTTCTCCGCCTCCTCTGCTAAGTCTAAGTCCTTCTCTTTTCCACATCATATTTAATGAAGCGCTCTCGCCGGATGAGGCAGCGTCGTTCCGTGGAGGTCTTTTTGTGCGATTTGCTGTTTGTTTTCTCTGAAGAAAAGTGTGATAACAAAAGCGTGACGTGACAAATGGACTTTGTGCCCCGCAGCCAGATTTAAGTGATAGGTTACTGAATGGGAGCTGCCCTCCTATCTAATAGATGCACACACAAAGTGACACGCATGCGCATGATTGCTGACACTTGTAGGCATATATGTTTAGACCAGACATGGGCCGGTATGAGACTGTCACGGTGTGATTACCTCGAGCAAAAATGCTAGAGTTTTAATAAATTGTACATGAAAACCTATAACGTAGATTATACAGAATAATCCACTTGCTATTTAAAAAGTTTTTTCTAGTCTTGCCAAATTGAAATCATCACAAATATAATTAGAACCTATAAGATTTCCTTGATGTCCCTTGGAATTTATTAATACAGATTTGAGCAAAAACATTTACAGTTTCAAAAAATTAAATTAGTGTATGTAGTCCTAAAGTAATTATTAATTATCACACGAAATACCTTCAAAATATTATGAGAAAAATCTCATGTTCAGTTTTTAACGTGTTCACTGTGTTTACTTTTCTGCTTCTCGTCTCTAAGAAGCTGAAATCAGCTGGTTAGTTCACTAACTTCCTGGTTAAAGTCAGTTTCCTAACAGTAATCCTGCTTATATCTTCCCATTATTTTAATGCCACCTTAATAAAGTGATGGGTGGTGTTCCTTTAGTTTTTACCCCTTAAGGGGTAAAAAAGGGGTATTATTCCTGTAAATATTTCCAAATGGCCAAATATGTCTCTCTTGTCTTATAAGAGAAAAGGGAGTAGCCTAGTTTTAGTCAGCTGCCCAGCAGTGCACACCAACAGCTGGATGAGAAAACTCCAGTGACTTTAACTCTTTAGCTGGTATCTCATTAAAATGACTTTATGGACGGTATAACAAAGCATGTTTGTAGTTTTAAAACATACCTTGACCCCACAACTATTTATTTTCATTTTCTGTTCATTCTAAACTTTACCACAATAAATAAAACAATAAATACTTCTCAATAAATGTCTCTTTTGAAGAATATAACTCCATTAGAGTATAGATTTTAATCAAGTTACTGAAAAACCATCCCTTCTTACAAAAACAAGCGCAACACATCAAGTCAGTGTCACAATATCCTCAAAACAACAACTCTTCCTCTTGAAGATCTTCTGTGACGAAGGAAAACAGAAACCATCAGCAGCCCGGCTAATGGTTTAAAGAGATGGTCAGAGGTCGCGCCTGGCTATTAATGATACCTCCTAACAAAAAGCATGTGCAGGATCTGTCCCATTGCAGATAGTCTAGACGTCATCTGGAGCCCAAACATGCTCTCGTCTGGTTAAGATTACGATTAGAAATAGCAAAAGCAATAATTGTTATTTCCTCTTCGCTACATATGGAGTATGATGTCTTTTTCATAGTTTCTCCCTGTATGTTTGCTTAATTTGAAACTGCAGCAAAAAAAGCTGTGAAACGTACGCAAAAGCTGTAGAGTTCTGAATCGAACCTGGAACTTCGTGAACAAATTTCTCCTTAAACTCAGAGGGTATTTTAGGTTGTGACTGGAACATCTGTTTATCTGACGCACTTAAATTTGAAAGCTCTCCATTAAAAGATGAAAAAAGAAAATCACTGGGGCTCCAGATTTACCAGACTCTTGCCTCTGGATATGTACGTTAACACTCTACCCCGCTCATATTTTGTTGGCATCATTGCCATATTCAAAGTGCTGGCTTAAAATGTTGCAGGCGTGCCACAGCTTTAAGGTTTTTGATGTATTTTGCAACTGCTCAGCTTTAAGTGTAAATGTTCATTAATCCTTTCAGCGAGTTCTGCTTTCGACAAGAGCTCGGTGGATGAGTGAGGCTATGAGCCTCGAGCATAACTGACCCAAGATCTTCCTATCTCTGTCAAATTCTGTGTATATCTGTATTGTGAGTATATGCTGTTTTAATCTTTACCTTCAACCATTTTTCTCTTCTCTATTGTTTTTTTTATTATTATTTTACTCTTCCCATTCAGCCCCAGACTAAAGCTCCCATCAGTCCTGTGGAAGTTAATTATAGGAGCCAAGCTGTTGAAAGGTTGCAGAGACACTTCTCTTTTTTTCTTTTTTTTTTTTCGCCTAATACTGGATATACACCGAGTCTGGCAACGCCACCAAGCATTGTCTGCTGTGATAAAATATGGACGGAAGTGCTGCTAGGCAAATCGTTTATCAGCCAGGTTTAGCATGCACATGTTAAAATGAAAGACTGCGCTATCTGCATAGGTTGTGTGAGCTTAGTTTAGTGCAGCCAAGCCCGTTTGTTGTGTATAAATGGCGTGCTGGCTGTCGCCCCTGTGGGACATGATCAATCAAACACTGCCTGCTTTGCTCTCCAAGAGCTATGGGCAAATCTATTCTAAATATTCAGACTAACATTTTAGTCCCACCTTAACTGCATGCTTTGTTGCTTTATACTTTACTTTGCCTTATTGGCGCCCGGGCAATACCTTTAAAGAGAGTGATTTTGCACATTTCCATATCAACGCTCAATTTAACATCTCTCTGAACTCTTCAGTGAAAGCCAGACCAATGTAGCAGTTTCAGCGCTATGTGGTCTATTATGATTATTAAATCTTGCACACTCCCTCCGCCCTGGACATGCCATTTTAGAGCATGAGCCGACATGTTTGCTCAGCTACAAAGCAGTCTTTAAAATACCTCCATGTGTTCTTTATACCCCCCATTTTCAATTTGCCTTAATGAGCCGGTGCAAGCTGTCACAGACAGTCTGGGAAAGGAGCACTGAAAACTTGTCAGTCTGCGTCAAGGAGAAAGGAAGGCAGGGATAAGCGGATGAATGGAAGGAAGGAGGAACAGAGAGAAGTTCAGGAAAGTGTTAAAAGGTTAGGCATAGATTACACTGGTACGTAACAGACCTTCAGGCTGAACAAGAAAGAAAGGATGAAAAAGAAATGGTAGAATCTAAGTTTTAACCTCTTGCATTCCTGCCTGTCACATATTGCATATATAGGTGCCCTGCAAAAGTATCAATATCTGTTGATAGTTTTTGTAACTTTCTGCAATGTTTCAACTGTAAATGTTAATGCATTTCATTATTTTTTTATGTTGCAGACCAACACAATGTTGTGCATAATCTGAAGAGAAAATGTACTATTTTATTCAATTTTTTTCACAATAAAAAACAAACACTAAGTCAAATCCATTTGTCTTCATCCACAATGAGTCAATGTTTTGTGCATGCACCAGGTATAACTGCAAGTTTCTTGGTCGTACGCCTCCACCATCTTTGCAATTCTACATACGGAACATTTTACAAATTTGTATTTACAAAATAGCTTAAACTCAATACGCCTGGCTAGAAAATGCTTGAAGCAAATAATTTTCAACAGGTTCTCAATTTTTCACTTGTATGCATTATTTTTGGATTATGGATTAAACAATTGAAATTTCAATATTGCAGAGATTTATACAAATATGACAGATTTGTACATATGCAAATATGTAAGAAATAAAAGAGCGAATTATAATAAATCAGACTGTCCTTTTAATATTTACTAATGACTTAATGGTCGACTGAAACAATGTTGTTCTCATAAAAAGATAAATTCACAATGTTTTCTTAATGTAAAAGGAAGAACTTTAGTGCATGGCTATTAACAAGTAATCACAAGAGGTGAAATAATGAAGAATGCCCTTAATTTTTTGGAGGGCAAGGTAGACACTGGTGTCCAGGCCTCATCTTCAGAGGAAAACACAGAGGGAACTTAGGTGTTTGATGATGCGTTTAATTCACACAGGAATACATTAATATGATAGTCAGTAGAGCGGCAAAGCCCTCAAGTAAGGTTCTCTCATTAGTATGTTTCTCTATTTCTTTTTTTAATTATTCAACAAAAAAAGAAAAACGAGGAGCTGTGTGACAGATGTATTGGCTGTGTCAAGAAGGAACGGTCTGAATTTGAATTGTGCATAAAATCATGCAATTATGATGGCTCATTTCTGCGTGTGAACAATTATTTTTTTTCTGCTCGCCTCTAATGAGCACTGGCTCTGAAGCGGGAGTTATATCAGAGGGTATGGTTTAATCCAGTATTTATTCTCTTTTCAAGTATCGAGTCACATTTTTCTTGTTTTCAAGAACACAGAGGAGAGCTTGCAAGATATATTGAATTTCACACATTATGTCAATATCAATGAGTGGATGCAGTATATTTGGAAGGCTTTAGTTTATAAAGTGCCCCGCATTCCCATACAGCATGTACAGTATATAACGTGTTTGGCAAGCTGAATGGACTTTCTGTGCCCTCAATGTTCAAATCTGATATAGATTCTCGTGATTAAGACGTCGAAGCGCAGAAAGTGGAAGAGTTATTGTGATCAAAGGAAAGAAGAAGAGTTGAGAAAATATGGGTTAGTTGGAAACCACATTGTCAATGCAAAATTCAACAATGCTGCATTCACAAATTTTCCCTGGTAATAAATATTTTATGCAAGTTGAACCTGAGACTGCATTATTCTGAGAATATATAGTCACCTACAAATGCAACATGCTGTTGGAGATAGACCTGACAGTCTAACTTTAAACGCATACGATGCAGCGAGTGCTGAATGCAAGCTTGATGCGTGTGCGAATCACTCTCAGATCATCTCTGTGAGAGATTAGCTCACTCTAATATTGCTGTAACTGGCTGGCAAGGCTTTCATCATACCCACAAAGTAAACACAGAACTGCACACATCCAGGCATTGTCTTGTGGGCTTGACAACAGCCAAGAGTGTAACATCTATTGATGACATTGATGGACTTAATCATGCATGAGTGTTAACACTGGAAAAGACAGGAACATTTCCAGGAATATTACCCCCTAATAGTTTTATCTAAATTAACAAAGCAAGAAGAAAAAAAAAAAAAAAACAAAAAAAAAACTACGCATTTTTGCCTCTGTGGGCGTTAAAAGGAACCGCAAGTGTAAAGTAGAAAGCAATATATTTTATGTAATATTGAATGTAATAGTTGTTATAGAGACATTGTGAGCCCAAGGTGCCAAAATTGGCTGCTTCTGTATATTGTTTACCTTCATTAAAACCATTCCCTAGAATCTCATAAAGTTCCCAGGACCGGTGGAATAGAAACACCCCATAGCATCACAGAGCCTTCACTACACACTCACTGTGCTTTTCCATCTTCTGTTGGATGCAAAATCCACCTGCAGTATCCGAACAAAGCAGATAATTCCAGTTAAAGCCCTAGCAGAGTTTAGCAAATTCTTAACCTTTACATTCATGATGGGAGGACTGATATAGAATTTTTCTGGCAGGCATCCAGCTTCTATGTAGATGGGGTCTCGTAGTTGTTATGGACTCTTGATTCTAAGATACATTTTTTTTTTTTTTTTTTTTTTTTTTTTTTTTTTTTTTTTTTTTTGGTTGTGTGTTTGTTTTTGGTTTTTTTAATAAAAATTCT
>CAEFZX010010422.1:0-23225 GCA_903066825.1 Alfaro cultratus
TAAGTAAAGTACAGATACACGAAAATTGTACTTAAGTACAGTAACGAAGTATTTGTACTTCGTTACTTCACAACACTGCTAAAAACTGCTGAGTTTTCCAGTTCTAAATGCTAATTTACCTGAACACTGTCTCCAGCCACGTTGTGCACAGCCGATCAGTTCCAGTGCAGAGACGGAAGCTGCATCTCCAACTCCAGCAAGTGTAACCAGAAAGTGGACTGTGAGGACGCGAGTGATGAGATGAACTGTCGTAAGTTGATCCAGTCTCTTGGACAGAACAATAATAATTTTATGCTAAACTCAGCATGTCGCTCGGAGGCTTCAGTTTTTGTTTGTTTTTCTTCGCGAAGCTCCCACGGACTGTCACTCTTACTTCCATCTGGGAGTGAAGAGTGTGATGTTTCAGAAGTGTGAGTTCACCACGCTCTGCTACGCCCCCTCATGGCAATGTGACGGAGCCAACGACTGTGGAGACTTCTCTGATGAAAGGAACTGCCCAGGTTCTTTGAATCTTCATCGACTGATACGTCGAGTATTCACCTTAGATTACACTAGACGGAACAGAAAAATAAAAAGAGAACAGTTTTAACTTAATTATAATACAGGACATTTTTCTTGTGAAAAAGCCTTTTCCTCTCATACTAAAGTGCTTATCGCTAACTTTGCTCTGTCAGGGGCCGGCAGGACGAAGTGTCCCCTGCCCTTCTTTGCGTGCCCGAGCAACCGCTGCATCCCCATGAGCTGGACGTGCGACGGTGAAAATGACTGCGAGAACGGTGCCGACGAAATTAACTGCGGTACGATCCGAGACGAGCTGAAATCCTGATGGATTCTTATTTTCCTGGAGGAGTGATGCCTCTTTCATACCCCTATCTTTGTTTTTGTAGATAAGGTCTGCTCACCGTCGCAGTTTGAGTGTAAGAACCACCGCTGCATTTTCAACCGCTGGGTGTGTGACGGGGCTGACGACTGCGGTGATAGCAGCGATGAGGGCGTTCACTGCAGTAAGCACTAAATATATTTTGTCACATCAAAAAAATATACATTTGTATAATGCAATACTCATATTCAATTGAAGTGATTTACACATAAAAATGGCGGCATGTATTTGTGTTCAGCCTCCAATACTCTTATACACCTAAAAAAATCCACAAAATTATAACAAAGAACACAGCAGAGACAGTAGAAGGTTGTAGAAGTTTAAATGTCTCACAATGGCAGCATCATGCTGTGGGTAAGCTTTTCTTTAGCAGGGACAGGAAAGCAGGTCAGAGTTGATGGGAGGGTGAATGGAGCCACAGTGGGAATGATTTTGATCAAAGCATGTTCATGTGTTAGAATGGCCCAGTCAAAGTCCAGACCTAACTCCAACAGAGTGGTTCCTGTCTGACTGAGATTGAGCTGCATTACAAAGATTCTAAGAATCAACTTTAAAAATGTTTATTAAGGTGGGTCGATTATAAATACCCACCACACTATTAAAATATTTTTGAAAGGCATTTAAAAGCCAGGGCATAACTTTTTTTCCCCCCATTTCACAGTTTTACACGACTTGTTGTTCTGTCAGTTAAAGATCATTTAGTAAACCTTGAGGCTTGTGGCTGTGCCATACGAAAATGTGAAAAAGAAATGCGTTCAAGGGGTAGAATTACATCTGCGCTGTAAATAAATGGAAGGATAGCTCACCTGGGTGTGGCTTTATGTTTTTTTTTTATGATACTCTAAAAAAACGTACGACTGAGCTGTAACATTTTTTTTATAGATAATAAAAGCTGCAGTCCAGGGACATTTCGATGTCCTGGGTCAAATGTGTGCATTCCTCAACGCTGGAAATGCGACGGCGACAAAGACTGTCCCGATGGGGTCGACGAGAGTGTCACAGCAGGATGTGGTGAGCTGAAACCCTCTGCTCTGTTGGAGGAAGAAATAAACCACTTGTTTTCTCACCAAATGATTTCTGTCTCAGTCTTCAACGACACGTGCAGCGGGGACGAGTTCATGTGCCAGAGCCGAGAGTGCATCCCCAAGCACTTCGTGTGTGACCATGACAAAGACTGCAGAGACGGCTCCGATGAGTCCCCCGAGTGCCGTAAGCGGTCCTCTTCCACCTAATGGGCCAATCATTCAAACACTTCCTCCTTCTCCTGCCGTTTTTATTTGAGTACACTCGCTGTTTGTCACCGCAGACTACCCGCCGTGCGGTCCTGACAGCTTCCGCTGCGCCAACGGAAGCTGTCTGCTCCACAAGTCCTGGGAGTGCGATGGGGAGTTTGACTGCCACGACCATTCAGACGAAGCACCGAAAAACCCTCACTGCTCAAGTCCAGGTCAGATCACCACAAACACTGGAAAAAATAAGAGACCACTGCAAAATGATCAGTTTAGATTTTTTTTCCTTTAGGAAATGGAAACTTGCTTCAAGATTTTAGTGCCTTTTTTGTATTAGACATGAGATTAATGCATGAAAATGAGAACCATTAACTGGAATATCAGGGTTTTTTATTATTATTATTATTATTATTATTATTATTATTATTATTATTATTTTATTTTAGTTGTTTATTCAGATTTATGCATACATTTATTTACAACAGTTGTTGTCAGTCTTGGGCAGGACAATGTAGTAAAAATGATTATTCATAAAATTAGATTTTCCTGGGTTAGGAAGGTTAATTAAACCATAAAATTTGGGGGGGAAAAGCAGGAAATGATTTGAATGCAAAATAGGAACAACATTAAAGCAGAGAAAGCAATAGATAAGCTGTAAACAACCACAATAAATGTTTCATTGAACATTGAATAAAAAATGCTGATCATATCTGGCAGCTGGAAAGATTTCTCAATAGACTAGAAATAACCTCAGAAGCAATCTTTGAAATGCCATCAGCTTGAGTGAAGTTTTCTGTCCGCTTGTTTCTCATTTAATTTCTTTGTTCCACTGAACAGAAAAGAAATGCAATGACACCGCGTACGCCTGCAGTAATGGAAAGTGCATCGCTGAGGCTCTGCTCTGTGACCATAAGGACGACTGCGGCGACGGCTCTGATGAGCTGAACTGCTTCATCAATGAGTGTCTGAACAGTAAACTGAGCGGCTGCTCGCAGCTCTGTGAGGACCTGAAGAAAGGCTTCAAGGTGAGCAGGAAGCGAAACGCGTGCAGAGTGGAGCGGAAAGCCTGGAACTGGATTTATATTTACAGTATGCTGGAAAGAGTTTGGACAACTGTGTGTGATGTCCTGTTTTCTCCATCTGCCCAATTTTCTAAAGGTTTCTTCTTATCTTGCTTCCTTTCTTCCTTCGTTACTTTCTTTTGTCCTTCCTCTCTTCACAGCCATCCATTTGTCCTTTCGTCTTTCCGTCCTTCCTCCCTTCCTTGAAGCCATTTGTTCGTTCCTTTCTGCCTTCCTTCCTTTCTTTTCATCCTTCTTTCTTTGGTTCCTTCCTTCCTCCCTTCCTTGTATCCTTCCTGCTTTTCTCCATTCCCTCCTTCTTTTGTTCTTTCATTCTTTCCTTCCTGCCTTTCTTTCTTCTTTCCTTCCATCCCTCCTCCCTTACTTCCTTCATTCTCTCCTTTCTTCCTTTTTTCCTACCTTCTTTCATTCATTCCTTCTTTCACTCTTTCCTTCCTTCACTCCTTTCTTCTTTCCAAAACCCCTTCCTTCCTCTCTTCCTTAAATAAATAGCTGCTCTAAATTCATAGTAAATATGTTTATAAATTGTATTTACTCTTCTAAATGTTTGACAGGAAACATTTGTATCCATGTTTGCTGTTGCTTTACCAGCTCCTTCCTTTGCTCCCTTACAGTGCCGCTGCCACCCAGGTTTCCGTCTCAAAGACGACAGGAAGACCTGTGTGGACATAGACGAATGCACGACCTCTTACCCCTGCACCCAGCGCTGCATCAACACCCATGGCAGCTACCACTGTCTGTGTGTGGAGGGCTTCCAGCTCAGTCCGGAGAACCCAACAATATGCAAATCTGTTTCTGGTAAGAAAGCGACAGTTTAATAACAGTCACGTGTTTCAGACAAACCCCCTCATGTGTGCTCTCACCTTGCAGACGAGGAGCCGTTCCTCATCTTTGCCAACCGCTATTACCTGAGGAAGCTCAACTTGGACGGCTCCAACTACACCCTGCTCAAACAGGTGAGCCCCATGCGTCATTTTGATGATTATGCTGCAGACGTTTGTCGTGTCATAAAACTAATCCGACTTCTCTTCTGCTGTCAGGGCTTAAACAACGCCGTGGCTCTGGACTTCGACTATCGGCAGCAGATGATTTATTGGACAGATGTCAACACGCAGGGCAGCATGATCCGACGGATGCACATCAACGGCAGCAACGTTCAGGTTGGTGTTGCAGCGTCCTGTGTTTGAACGATAAGAGGATAATTAAAGCTGCCAGCCTTCTTAACATCCTCATCCTCAGGCATGAGGATGAGGATGTTAGAAATAATTAGACTCATCCATGTTACATACAGATAGCTTCTTGTTCTTCTGTCAGGTTCTTCACCGCACGCTGCTCAACAATCCTGACGGTCTGGCGGTGGACTGGGTCGGAGAAAACCTGTACTGGTGTGATAAGGGACGGGACACTATTGAGGTGTCAAAGCTGAATGGAGCGTACCGGACGGTTCTGGTCAATAGCGGGCTGAGGGAGCCACGTGCCATCGCTGTGGACGTTCGCTACGGGTGAGAGCGATCAAGAACCAAACGAGTCCTGCATCTCCACTGTGACGTAGATATTATTTAAAGTGGATACATGGGCATATAGTGCAAAAGTTAGATAGTGAAACCTTTGTTTCGCCAGGCAAAATGTTAAAAACAATTTCTTATTCACAAAATGACATTTTGTCATATCAAAACAGTGCTCCACCAAATATTGATTTCTGAACTCTTCCTCAGTTGAAACTTTAGTTTTGTTGTTTCTAAATTAATATAAATTTGTTTTCTTTGCATTATTTGAAGTCTGACAGCTTTTTCGTTATTTTGACCATTTCTCATTTTCTGCAAATAAATGCTAAATCATTGCTTGGAATTTCAGAGACATGTTGTCAGTAGTTCATAGAATAAAAGAACAATGTTCACTTTATAAAAACTATAAAAACTAAAATTAGTAAAATTAGAGGAACTGGTCATTTTAAATGGTCTCTTAATCTTTTTCAGAGCTGTACATATAAATGCTAGAAAATACTGGAACAAATAAACAGTTAGAGGAGGTTCACCTTCCAGTAGGACAATAAGCCTAAAAATTCAACCAGTCCCACAAAAATGATTCAGACTAAAGAATGTATGATGTTAGAATTGGCGATTCAAAGCTGAAGTGTTGCATGAAACATTAAATATATCATTATCCTGACTACTTTTTTGTTCTCATAAAATCCCAATAAAACACATTAAAGTGATTGTGACAAAAAGTGATATGCTTTAATGGGATGAATACTTTAGCGTGAACAATAACAGCAATATTACTCATGGTCGTCCCTGACAGGTATTTGTACTGGTCTGACTGGGGTGACAACCCTCACATTGGGAGGATCGGGATGGACGGCACCAACCGGAGTGTCATCATTAAGGACAAAATCACCTGGCCTAACGGCTTAGCCCTGGACTTCATCAACGACCGCATCTACTGGGCGGACGCTCGAGAGGACTACATTGCGTTCGCCAGCATGGATGGAACCAGCAGACACACTGGTAAATCACAGATAATTAAAAACACATTTAACTAAATTTTTATTGTTTTTTACTTTGTTTCACTTGTCCTGTGTGTTTGCGTGTGTGTGTGCACTCCTGTAGTTCTCTCTCAGGATATTCCTCATATCTTTGCCATGACTCTGTTTGAGGAGTACATTTACTGGACAGACTGGGAAACAAAGTCTATCAACAGAGCTCATAAGACACAGGGGATCAACAAGACGATGCTGATCAGCACCCTGCACAGACCGATGGACATCCACGTATTCCACCCATACCGCCAGCCTGATGGTACACGCCGCTCCGATCTTTGATGTCTCTGTCTGATTTCATCCTCGCCATTTACATTCCCTTCTGATCTCACCAGTGGCCGGCCATCCGTGTCAGATAAACAACGGCGGCTGCAGTAACTTGTGTTTGCTTTCGCCTGGCGGGGGCTACAAGTGTGCATGCCCCACCAACTTTTACCTGGCCGCAGATGGCAAACGCTGTCTGTCCAACTGTACGGCGAGCCAGGTGAGCTTGTGCAGAGGTGTCACTAAACAGCTTGTTTTCCCCTTTAAAAAAATAAAAATAAATAATGTTTATCGTCTATTCTTTTAGTTTGTCTGCAAAAATGACAAGTGCATTCCATTTTGGTGGAAGTGCGACACAGAGGATGACTGTGGCGATCGCTCAGATGAGCCCGCAGACTGCCGTAAGTGATTAGCCAGACTGCGGTCAATTTCTGTTGATTTTCTTGTCGATGTTTTAAGAATATTGTGTTGTAACGATGTGCTGTGCCTGGTCTCCCCTACAGCTGAGTTTAAGTGCAAACCCGGTCAGTTCCAGTGCGGCACCGGCATCTGCATCAACCCTGCCTACATCTGTGACGGAGACAACGACTGTCAGGATAGCTCTGATGAAGCCAACTGCGGTAGAAACACTTGCACGTGCATAATTACTGATTTACTCTTTTTCCATACACCACTCGTTGCTCATGGGCTTCACTTTCGCAGACATTCACGTGTGCCTGCCGAGTCAATTCAAGTGTACCCACCCCAACCGCTGCATCCCAGGAATCTTCCGCTGCAACGGCCAGGACAACTGCGGGGATGGAGAGGATGAAAAGGACTGCCGTGAGTCATCTCTGATGTTTATTAGTTTCAGCGCTTTGTGACGGCGGTCAGAGGTTTTACAGTTTTCACTGTTTCTGTTACTGTTGCAGCATCGTCCCACAATATGTTATAGTCTTCCTGACAACCATTAGATATAGATCTGTGATGCTGTGGGCCTGTTTCTCTTTAAATTATTCAAGGACCTTGTTAGGGGATATGAACTCAGTGAAATATCAGAACATTTTCAATTTAAATCTGGTGGCCTTTGACAGTAAAACAAAAAGGAGTCATGATTGGTTCTTTCAGCAACACAATGATCCAAACATATGGCCAAAGCAACAAAAGATATCTATATTTTTCAATCACCATCTGAGCCTCCAGAGCCAAATCTTCAAGGAAACCTGTGAAGGGAAGCAGAAAAGAAAACAGTGATGCCTAAACTTTTCAGCGTCTGACCTAAAAAGAGACTAAAAGCGCTTACTGCTGTTGAGTTTACTGCCACCTCAATTAAATGGTCGTATTATAACAGCAGATGCAGGATCAGCTTCCAGGATGCAACATGACTAGCATGAATATGCTATACCACCAATATTTTTGAAGAGTCACTTGGCCTCATATATTCATGGTCACTCACTGGAGTCCTGACTCAAAATTTGGAAATGATTGGTTCACGAACATAGTGGAAAGAGAAGTCGTCAAAGATTCTCTGAGTTCTCCAACCTTGTGAAACATTTTAGGGGGAAAAAATTGCTCGACTGCTGTCATTAGAGGTTGGCAGATCAATCCAAAATATAAATAATATCAATACCAAGTTATCAGCATTGAATTGATAATAGCGTGGTAAGATCAATACTTTAGTTTTTGATTCCATCTTGTTTTGTTTTGGTATTGTAGTTTCTAAATGTTTCCTTTTTCTCTCAAATGACAATTTGTGCGCAAATATGCAGTATTGCATATCTCTACTGATCATAAGATGATACAGTTACCTTTAACAGGATTAGATTAAATCCTCAGGTTTTTTTGTCTCAAAATTAAAGAAAACCATGTTTTTGTAAATATTCTACGTAATAGTTTGTTCTAATGTAGTATTGCTGTAATAATTCAAATGTGTGCCTTGCTGTTGCAGCGGAGGTCACATGTGCTCCCAACCAGTTCCAGTGTGCCATGAGTAAGCGCTGCATCCCGAGGGTCTGGGTCTGTGACCGGGACAACGACTGCGTGGATGGATCTGATGAGCCCTCCAACTGCAGTAAGATGAGCCTTCAAAATCAAACAGTGGTAATGTACGTGCTTTTTGATGTGAGTCTGTTGAAGAAGTGCTTGCATCCTCCTCTGCATCGCAGCTCAGATGACATGCGGCGTGGACGAGTTCCGCTGCAAGGACTCGGGCCGCTGCATCCCTGCGCTCTGGAAGTGCGACGCCGAGGCGGACTGCAGCGACGCCTCCGACGAACCCAAGGACGAGTGTGGTGAGGAAAGGCTCTGCCCCGGAGGCAGGAAGCATTTGATGTCGCTCTGCAGAGCCTGACCCTTCCTGTTTGTGTACAGACGAGAGAACGTGCGAACCTTACCAGTTCCGCTGCAAGAACAACCGCTGTGTGCCCGGCCGCTGGCAGTGCGACTACGACAACGACTGTGGGGACAACTCGGATGAGGAGAAGTGCGGTAGGTTCTCTGTGTTCTTTTTGTTACCCTGTGAAGACGCACAGCTCACTGTGTGAATGAAAACCAGCTTGTTTGTAACTCTGCATGAGCTTTGCTGTTGGAAGAAAACAGAGGCGGTAAGAAGTGTGTTGCTCTTCACTTTCTGTCTGCTGTAGCTCCTCAACTGACTTCTGGTCAGTTGGTCGGTTCTGTGCACATCTCACATCATCTCATGTCTGTTTTGCATTTCACACTGGCCTGTTGCTGTGAGCCAGAGGTAGGTGCTGTCGCTGTTTCAGATCAACCGCAACCTTCAAACTCCCGGTCTTGCTTTTTTTTCTCCTCCAGCTTTTGTGATCTCTTCTGCAATCCTTCTTCTCCTTTTTTCGCCCACTGATACCATCCCTATAATGCAATTAAAATACCTTATTTTATGTGACTAGGCCTTGCTCCTATTCTGTTCTGAACATCTCTAGTTATCCTCTCCTTAAGCCTTTCCTGACTGACTCCCTCTGCTCTTTATGCTCTCCTAATTATCCTTACATACTCTTCAAAGCCTCTCTTCTCTCCGCCCTCAGTGCCTCGAAAGTGTTCAGAGAGCGAGTTCGCCTGCACGAATGGCCGCTGCATTGCTGGCCGCTGGAAATGCGACGGGGACCATGACTGTGCCGACGGGTCAGATGAGGTATCGCTCTATTTTTATTTATTTTTATTTTTTTTCTCTTTCAACTTTTTAAAATCTGTCACAATAGAGGAGAACTAAAAATGGCAACAATCTGGTTGTGCTTCAGGATGGCTGTGATATGTGGTGCGACAGTGATCAGTTCCAGTGCAAAAGTGGTCACTGCATTCCCATCCGCTGGCGCTGTGATTCTGATGTCGACTGCATAGAAGGCAGTGATGAGGAGAAGTGCGACCTTCCTGGTGAGTGCGTCGCTGGTATCCTCCTGAAGGAGACTAAGACATGTCCATGCATTCAGCTGGACAACATCAAGCACCATGCAGAATTATATATGTTGCCTTAACTTTCCCCTGATCTGTCACATAACAACCACAAACCTTCTTCTGGTTTATTCAGAAAGTATCTTATCTCATCTCATCTTAAAACTGTGTATAATTGTGAAGATAATGGAACAAAATCAAATTTTTGCAAATGAAAATCTAAAAAAGATCCATTGCAACTAATTCCCTCGAGAAGTTACTTATTTTGTAAATAAACTCAGATTTAAACTCAGTATAAATTCAGCTGTCCTGTAAAGACCTCAGAGATTTGTTGGAGAAGATTAGCTAATATTCAGCATGCTGAAGACCAAGGAACCCTGGAAATTGTTCAGAGAAGAAGTTGGGGAGATGCTTAAAGCATGGTTAAGTTATACATAATAAAATAATATCCTCACAGAGCTCTGCTCAATCTGTGGTCTGAATATTGAAAGAGTTTCTGTCAACTGCAGCTGGCTGCTCACCAACATTGTCAGGCAGCACAAGGACAGCTTTAATCAGAGAGGCTGTGCTTTTGCTCCCACAGTGATAGAAGAGCTGATAAGACGGGTAGACTGAAGTGAAGGTTCAACTCCCAGCAGTACAATAACCCTAGACATCTATTGCAAGCTACAACGGAACGGATTAGACCAAAGCACATTCACATGTTAGAATTGCCAAGTCAAAGTCCAGACTCAAATCCAATTGAGAATCTGTGGACATGTCTTCAAGCTCAAATATCCAGTTTTTATTTTTGATGTACTGCTTTTTGTGTACCTTCAATTAAAATCCCATTAAAGTACAATAGAGTATTGGTTTGTAACGCCAGTGGTATGAATCCTGTGTGTCCTCTCTCTTGCTGCGGTGTCTCAGTGGACAAACACTGCTTCCATGATGAATTCCAGTGCAACAACACGCTGTGTAAGCCTCTTAACTGGATGTGTGACGGTGAGGACGACTGCGGAGATAATTCAGATGAGAACCCAGCAGAGTGCGGTGAGATTTGCCGTGATTCACCTGTCGCCCTTTTTCGTCTTCCTCCAGTCTGCTGGATTGGTTTATGATTTTCCTTCTCCTAATCCTCCTCTCTGTTGGTCCATCAGATAAATTCCTGTGCCCACCCACGAGGCAGTTCCGTTGCCACAATGACCGGGTGTGTGTACCGGTGTCGAAGCGCTGCGACGGTGTGAACAACTGTGGGGACAACAGTGACGAGCTCAACTGCCGTGAGTTTATTCAGTTTATTTTTTTTTTGCTGTACTGCTGCATCAATAATAAAAGCATCAACTTTGGGTTTGCTGCACTTACATGTATTTTACTGTGCAAGTGTTTTGATTCATGCCTAATTTAAACGGTTTTGCTTCCAAAATGTGCCTTGATCAGTGTTTCCTTTCAATATAAGTCATCATTATTCAGGCATAAAAAGGCTAAACCATAACAGACAAATCTTCTGGCACTTTCTTAGAAAACTAACACAAAGACACAATTTATCCTCCTTTATTTAGCTGAATCTATGAAAAAAGAAGACAGAATAGGTACTTTTAATACCAAGAAGATAATTTCCAAATACCCCTTGGGTGATAAGTGAATGATAATCCAAGTTTATGCTTCATTTTTATTCCTTTTTCTTTCACAAAAAGGAATACAAAATCACACAGTGATCACTGTGTGATCACACAGTGCTGTTGATCAGACAGGCACCGTCTCCTTCTTTCAGAAAAAGAAATAAAAATGGAATATACTGTCAGTCTGCTGTAGATAGTATTTTAGGCCTGTGCCTTGTCCCTCCAATTATCCACATCTTTTGCACACACCCTACAGAGTATGGCCTCATGATCAAGTGTAAGTACACAGAAGCAAATGGGTCAATAAAGCAACTGGGGACCAAAACAAAAGCTAAGGAAAATCTGAAAATCTACTGATCAGGAACCACTTTCAAAGATTATCAGAGAGATTGGATCCTTGAAATAAAACCAAAATAAATAAGGAATCATTTAAGCCAGAAGCTTCATCAATTATTTTGGTTTTTATTTCTGTGAGCTGGAGAAAACTTACTTGGGCCCATTTTTTTTTCTAGCAACACATCCGTTGAAGCCAGTATGCCAGAAGAACCAGTTCCCGTGCTCCAATGGTCGCTGCATCAGCACCGATCTGCTCTGCAACCACTTCAACGACTGTGAGGATTATGGCTCTGACGAAATGAGCTGTGAAAAGAAAGGTGCGCTTCAGCCTCACTGTTTGATGGTTACTGTTAGACATCATCAGCGCTGACTGCATATGACCTCTTTAATTTGTAGCAGATATGACACTGAACGAATGCCGCAGCAACGTGACCATGTGCGGAGACGAAGCGCAATGTGTGATCAACGGCACCGTCTCCTTCTGTTCCTGCAAACCCGGCTTCCAGTCCAGCGGACAGAACAGATGCCAAGGTAAGGATGTCTGAGAATTGGTTTGGTGTTTCCCTTAACGCTTTGGGTTTTGGCTAACGCAGGCGTGACGGCCTTCGGATGTTTCACAGATAAGAACGAGTGCAAGCAGTTTGGAGTTTGTTCCCACATCTGCAACAACACGAAAGGCTCCCACAAGTGCAGCTGCCACAAGTATTTCAGCAAAATTAATAACACCTGCAAGGCTGATGGTAAGACATGCAAGTGCATTTCAATAAATCAGAATATCATGAGGATATTAGCTCTACTTTATCCCTACTGATCGCCACAGGGCAGTGCTGAGTGAACTGTAGTTACATACGTAACTTTAATTTTTCTTTTCTTTCTCAAATAGGAAAAGTGATGAATCCAAGATTTCATTACAGTCTTAAAAGTTTACTTTTAGCTTTTACCAGGTCTTGATAATATTGGAGAAATTATATGTATGATAATTTCTTACATTCTTCCACATTTTAAAGGACCAGAGCCTGTTGAATGCAGTCGTTTTCCCATTGATTTACATTAAAACGATCTTAAGAGCCACATCTGTGCGTTGTGGCTCTTAAAATTAAATAACTCCACCTGCTGAATACTTTTTATCACTCTTCTACTAACCCTTTAACAGGCTTTTCCTCACAGCTCTCTAAAGTTCGTTTTCATTCTTTCATCTCCTTCCAGCTCACGGACATGTGCTTTATCTCGGGGACGACAATGAGATCCGCAGCCTGGACGCCTCTGTGCCGAACTGGCGCTATGAGCTGACCTTCCAGGGCGACGCCAATGTGCGCATCGACGCCATGGACCTGCATGTGAAGACTAATCGCCTTTACTGGACCAACTGGCACATAGGGCGCATTTCTTACTTCGACCTGCCGTCCTCATCCTCCTCTCAAAACAGCAACCGAAACAGACGGCAGAGCGATTCCCGGGTCATCAACTTCGAGGTGCTCGAGGTTTTGTTCTCGCTCGTGTTGCACGCAGTCCTGCCAGAAAATGGAATAAGCTAATATAAAATATGTATCCATGCTGATTCTGATTAGATTCCAGGGCTGAAGATGCCCCGAGGCATTGCTGTGGACTGGGTGGCAGGGAACTTGTACTGGACCGACTCTGGTAGAGACGTCATCGAAGTGGCACAGATGAGCGGTGGACGCCACCACAAGACCCTGATCTCTGGCATGATCGACGAGCCTCACGCTATTGTGGTTGACCCCCAGAGAGGGTCAGTGGCAAACATTTAAACAGTTATCAGGAGGAAGATTAATATGATAGATGAATGTTTTACGTCTTACTCTTTAGGAAAATGTACTGGGCTGATTGGGGCAACCATCCCAAGATAGAAACAGCAGCTATGGACGGAACCATGAGAGAGACACTGGTTGAAGAAAACATCCAGTGGCCAACTGGTGAAACACCATCACACAGTTCTCCCTGATCATCTGGTAAACATAACGAGGTCACCTTTCAACCCTCCTCATGCTTTTTTCCAGGTTTGGCGGTTGACTACTTCAATGAGCGTCTGTACTGGGCCGACGCCAAACTTTCCCTGATCTGCAGTGTGAGGCTGGACGGCAGCGACGTGGTGGTGGCTATAAACGCACAAAACAGTTGAGTGACTGTCAGAGATGCTGCATCAAGATCATAAATGCTCTTCATGGGTTGGTTTGTGGCAGAATGTGTTGATAAAACCCATGAAGAAACTGATCAGATATTAATAATAGTAAAAAGCTGTCTGCATTCAGCCTGTTCTCACACTGATCAATCCCTCCAGGATTTTGCAATTGTTTCGCGACTTTTTTTTTTCTTTTGCAATGAAAATCACTATTTTAGAAATATTCCCAAGGAATTTTGCGATATCTATGTTTTTGTATGACGGTAACTCTCCACGTCGATCACAGACTATATATATAATCTAGCACCAACTAAGGCTGAGACAAAAGTGTAGTAGAAACAAAAAAACTGGAGGCACTGATTGTAATTTAGCAGTAAACAGATTAAAACCGGTTTGATTTGATTGATGAAATAATCTTGAAACACAATTTTTATCTTGAAGGGTCTATTCATGTGTCCCTCTGTAGTCTATAGGGCCATATGAAAAGCTATGGTGGGCCACATTTGGCCCTCGGGCCTTGAGTTTGACCCCTTACACATGTTTTATTAGTCCAGGACTCAGCTCCTATCTTTGCTGCGTCTTTGTTTCTCCTTCAGAGCTCCGACATCCGTTCAGCATCGACGTCTTTGAGGATCACATCTACGGCGTCACCTACATGAACAATTCTGTGTTCAGAGTGAACAAGTTCGGGAGAGGACCCATAGAGAACCTGGCGAATGGCGTGAACCACGCCACAGATCTGGTGCTGCACCACAGATACAAGCAGCCTGATGGTGAGTGAAGGCAAGAAAGAGAACAAACCAGAACAACAAGCTTAAAGTCAGCAACAACTCATGTTTACTGAACACTAAAGCCATCAAGGTCTCGATTACGACTTTTCCTAAAATGATTCCCACATTTAAAAAGAAAAGAAGAAAAAAAACAAACAGTTGACCAGATTTGCTCATCTAATGCATGAAAAAGTCTACTTCACAGTTTGGGACAAATAACTTGGTGTTGGTGGCAGCATTTGCCTCCCAAAATAAAACATGTTAGTTTGAAAAAGACAGCAGGACCACAAACTGAATCATTTTACTGAAACTGCAATGGGATGACACTCCACACACTTTTGATGTTCAGCTATAAAACCATCAGAATACTTGACGTTATGACAAAACACCTTTGTCTTTCTGTCTCTGAGAGCCTTGGACATTACATAATCTTCTATAACTTTCTTCTAGTTGTCCTAATACAGCATTTCAAGTGTGTTTAGTGAACCATCTAAATTGTTGTTTGTTATTTCTGCACATACAAAATGAAACATCACCATTCAGTGATTTTACATTAAATGAAATGCCATATTTTTCATAAATCAAATTTCACTCTAGTTTCTGAAACAGTTGAAAAGACCAACAGTCATCTTCTCTGAACCTGAGGGTCACAATGACTCCCTCTAGTGGTTCTCTGAGGAATTGTAATATCTGTTGAAATCATTTCAGCACTCCCTCTCTCCTTCTCTTTGTTCCAGTGAACAATCCCTGTGACAGGAAGAAGTGTGAGTGGCTCTGTCTGCTCAGCCCCAGCGGTCCGGTCTGCACGTGTCCCAACGGGCGCACCTTGGACAACAGCACCTGCGTGGAGCTGCCCACTCCCACGCTGTCTCCTCTCTGTACGTGGGCGGTGAGAGGAACATGAGGAGAAGACGTTGTGAGTGCTTCTGCATAACTTTGAGCTTTTGTCGTCTGCAGCTCCCCCCAGTGGTCCCTGCAACATCCAGTGCATGAACGGTGGGAGCTGCATCCTGAATGCCCACAAGCAACCAAAGTGTCGCTGCCAGCCTAACTACAGAGGCGATCGATGCGAGATTGATCAGTGCAAGGACTACTGCAGGAATGGAGGCACATGCACGCCCTCGTATGTCACAGGTAACATATGAGTTTAAGACATGGCTTCTTAAGATCCTTTCTTACTCATCATCTAACACGGTGGTTCCCAAAGTGTGGGGCTAGGAAGGGCACAGTACCATTGCAGGGGGGCGAGGAAAGCGGTATTGATAAATGAAAAAAAAAACAACAGTTACACAAAAGTGTTTCACTGTAAAGATGGTTTGTAGTGTGTTTTGTTGCAACCTGAAGAGTGAAATAAACTTCAGTGGAGTTTGAAAACAAAATATGTGTATAGGTTTATGTCTGGTTGAATGATGTGTGTTCCCAGTTGATTCTTTTTTTCTTTTTTGGGATGGATTTTGTTGTAATCCATAGGGGGGCCCAGAAGAAAATCTTTGGGAACCACTGATCTAACACATCTATCCTCCCACAGGCTCTCCTACCTGCAGGTGCCCAACAGGATTCACTGGACCCACCTGCAACCTGCACACATGCAAGAATTACTGCAAGAATGGAGGCAACTGCACCGTCAGTGCTGGAAATCAGCCCACCTGTCGCTGCCCTGCTGACTTCCTGGGCGACCAGTGCCAATATAGTGAGTGTACCCATTGTTTACTGTTGTGGCAGAAAGCAATACCTTGAGTTATTATTCATTATCAAGCAAATTATCATGAAAACAGGTGGTTTTTAGTACCAAAGATGGACTATAACAGAGCAGAGACCTTATTTTTAGCTGCAGTACAAAATCTAATAAAAGCATCATTAGATCTTATTTTTGCTGCCATTTGTGCCATGCATTTCTTAAGCACGTTCCTTAACTGTCCCTGTGTTTGAGCAGGAAGCTGTGAAGGCCACTGTCTTAACGGCGGTACCTGCCTGCAGAGTGAGAGCGGCGCTAAGTCGTGCCGCTGTCTGCCACAGTACATCGGCGCCGCCTGCGAGATCGACAAGTGTCACTACTGTCGGGACGGCGAGTGCATCCCCAAGGATCACTTCGTTACTACGGGGGATTTCACTTGTCGGTAAGATACAGTCACATATCGCACCTTTCGTATTTAGAATCACTCTTAGTGAAAAAAGAAAATAAACCTCCCTTAAATAAATTAATCTTTTATTTTAGTAACATAATGACACAGTAAAATAGCTATTAGATATGCAGGGTAAAGAGAATTATAAAGTTGCTCAGCATTATTTAGCTGAAGAACATCATGATCAGGAATGTGGTCATGATCATCGTGAGTCAGGAAATGCCTTCAGCAAAATAGTTACTTGCTCAGACGTGTCCGCATCTGCAGTCAAAACAAAAATTAAGAAGTTTAAATAACTGATACTGTGACAGAGAAGATTGGAGAAGGGGAAAAATCTCTGAAGCTAAATGTTAGAGAGCTTTAGCAAATAGTGGCACCAAGACTCCAGCACAACCATAAAACTACATGCCATCAGAAACATTGAACCCTCACTCTAAAATAATTTTATTGGGTCTTTCACCAAGATAATGATAACCAGGTTCACCAGAAGAACAACCAGAAGTTAAATTTTACATGATTGTGTCTAAAAAATATCTTTACAAATATAGATTTTCTTTCTGCACCAGTAAATATTTTCTTTAATCTATGATTGTTTTTTAACACCTATAAAAGCGGCCATAGTGTTCCTCACATCGTGGATAACATTAACCTCTCTTCTCTGGTTCTTTTCTGTCGGCTGCAGCTGCCCAAATGGCAGAAACCAGCCCAGCTGTTACACATGTGACCCCAACGAGTACTGTGCGAACGGCCAGTGCTCTATAAATCCCATCACCCTCCTTCCAGAGTGCAGGTAAGGAGGACAGTGTGTTGGTTTTGTTGTCTTCACTGTGACATCGCAGTGGAATAATGACAACCTTTGCTCTTGTGCAGATGCTCTGCTGGCTGGTCAGGGCATCGCTGTGAGTCTGTGGCCAACACCACAGAAAGTACCGGTTCAGGTGGACGTAAGTTGTTGCTTGAAATCAGTATGAAAGTTGATATCATGATCAGACTGGTTGTGTTTTTTACATTTCTGTGTATGTGTGTGTGTGTTTGCAGGCACAGCGTCTATCGTGGTCACAGTGTTGATCCTGCTGCTGCTGGTTCTCCTCACCGCAGGGGCCTTGTTGTGGTACAGGAAAAGAATGAGAGGGTCTGTAACACTCTGACAACCCAACCTCTCTATACTTTTGTACTCTCTTTCTCCCTTTCTGTCCTTTTTTATTTATATTTTTTTTTAGTTGATTTCACTTTTACTCTCCTCTCTCTCTAATCTCTTTTGCTCTTCAGGTCTAGCCGACCCGGAAAAACCGGCTCCAAACGCTTGCGGTAATGGTTGCCAGGCGTTCCTCCGTACTTTGCATTTCTCCGTTCTGCACTGATTCTCTCTCCTCTCCCTAATCATACGTTTTGGTTGCTGCGCAGTGTTGGGTCCTGTGGTCGATGTTTGTGCCATTTTTACTGGTGTTTCTGAGCCTTCAGGATCAGTTTCCACAGAGCAGATCTATTGAAAAAAGAAAACATCAAATAGATCTGCCTGTATCGTGGATCTAGAGCTTTGATGTTCTTGTCCATCATTGTGCTGTATTGTACTGTGGTGTGGTTTGTATTGTGGCATTGTTTTTTCATAATAAGAGTCAGGAGATTCTGTGAAGATAGACTAACTTGAGATGAATTTGCAGTAAAATATAGAGCTTAATATTCAGGCCCACATGGTTTGGGCCTTCGCCACATCAGTGCTGCTGATTTGTGTTTGTGTCTTTGTTGTGGTGGACATTTCCCTGCTTGCAGTGATCAGGCTCAAATGAAATCAGATCAGGAAACCTAAAATCTGACTGTGAATTTGATGTTTAGGGCGAAGGGCTTCCAGCACCAAAGGATGACCAACGGGGCCATGAACGTCGAGATCGGAAACCCCGCTTACAAGATCTACGAGGGCGAGCCGGACGATGACGCCGGGGAGCTCCTGGATGCAGATTTCACTCTGGACCCAGACAAGGTAGGTTAAAACTCAGTCCTGAAGACATTGTCTTTCCAAAGTATTCAGAGTCTTTGAATTTGTTTAAACGGTTACATTTCAGCCATAAACAGAATTTTATTTTGTGGGGATTTTGTGACAGACCAACAGAAAGAGTCACACATGAAGTGTAAAAAAATTAACGCATATTAAGATTTTTTTGCTGCTAAAAATCTTTAAAGTGTGGCATGAAGCTACTTTGAATACTTTATAGATCATCCTTTCGATGAAAGTCTTGTGTATTTTTCTCCTCCAGCTTTGGACATTTACAAATGGACTTTTTAGTCCATTGCTCTCTCAAAAAAAACCAAAAAAAGGTCAAGCTCAATCAGATGAGATGGAAAGTACGAAGCCCCCTAGGCGACATGGGGGGAAAAAAATTATTTTGCGTTCCCTCGCAATAAGTTTTGTGTTCCCTCACAAAACTATTTGTATACAATCACAGATGCCAATTTCAGATTTCAAATATATAGACATATAAAGAGCCTCTGTGAAAACATGTCTATATGTTCTAAATCTTTGGTTCAAAGATCGTTTTAAAAATCAATTTATTCTCTGCATGTTTATGTCTGTATAAGGTTGAGAGGGAACAGCACATGAAATTGGACCTTTATTAACCATTCAGACTGCCAACACAACAAAGACACAATCAAAACAGTCAGATGACTTTATTACCCCGTGATAATAACTCAGAAATAGTCCAAATAGTTTGCATGTATTTTTTCTTTCTTTCCTTCTTACGTAAAGTTTTGGTTTATATTTTAGAAGGGATGGAAAACCAACGTTTGGCCTGTTTTGCTTTTGCATTTTGCACATACGTTTGTGGTGCATTTCTATCTTAAAGAAAAACATATAAAACTTTTGTTATCTCGCAAACAAGATATTAACATACATAAATCTTACAAAACTCTTATATTAAAGCAGAAAGTACCGTGGCCACTGAAAGACAGACTTTCAGTATTCAATTATGCTGCATGAGCTGATCAGTATGTTATCGAGAGGGAACGCAAAAGAAAAAAAAAATCCCATTTCTCCTAGGATGCTCCGAAGGATAAATTATCAAGTCTTGCAGCAGATTCGGATTAAAGTCTGGGCTTTGACTGGGTCATTTTAACAGATGAATATGGCTTATATTTTTTCTAAACCAATCTATTCCAGACAGTTTCTAAAGGGTTGTTGAAATGCTGGAAGACTTTTTCATTTAGCATTCTCCTGTCAACCCTGACCAGCTTCCAAATCCTAGCTTGAAAACCACTTCCCCTCAGCATGGCTCTGCCTCCACCATGTTTCACCATGGGGTGATTTTTAGTGTGAGAGTTTTCCATCCCATAGCATTTTCCATTTGTACCAAAGCTACCTGAGCTGTGAATCTCAGCAGCTCCTCCAGGGTTACATCTGGCCACTCTTCTTGTTCGATTAATGATCTCCTTGCCCCGTGCATTTGTTTTTATTTAGGGGCAGCAAAGTAAAGTAATACAAATGCATGTCACACATTTATAGAAATAGAAAACTGTTTTGTCTGTCACATCAAATAATCGAGGTTTGGGGCTCAAACATAATGAAATGGGAAAAATTTCAAAGTGTATGGATAATCCTGCAAGGCAGTAGATGGTATTTGCTAACTGGGATTATTTCGTCTCATTTCTTCTCAGCCCACCAACTTCACAAACCCTGTGTACGCCACCCTGTACATGGGCGCTCACAACAGC
Source organism: Alfaro cultratus (assembly GCA_903066825.1). Taxonomy (NCBI): domain Eukaryota; kingdom Metazoa; phylum Chordata; class Actinopteri; order Cyprinodontiformes; family Poeciliidae; genus Alfaro; species Alfaro cultratus. The sequence continues at coordinate 20,057 of CAEFZX010010422.1, forward strand.
CGCAACTCCCTGGCCAGCACAGACGAGAAGAAGGAGCTGCTATCGCGTGGAGACGAGGAGCCCCTGGTGGACCCCCTGGCATAGACTGTCCATCACCTTCATCATACTACTCCAAAACACACCATTCTTCTTGCCTTTTAAAGAAAAAAAAACTAAACTACAAAAAAAAAAAATCAATAAGAAGTGTGAGAGAAAATCGCTTAAGTGTGAACACTGTATAAAATGTACAAAATGAAGGACTACTTTTGTATGTGATTGCAGTATTATATTTTGTTCTTTAGAGATTCCTCTGGTCAAAAGTAAGACAACAAAATAGCATTTTCTATGAGAGATTTTTAATTTACACTTTGTCCCTCACCCTTTACCTAAATAGCCACTACCTCTGTGAGTAAAAAAAAAGAAAATACAGAAAAACCACGAAATGGAAAGAGGAAAATCAGAAGAAAAGATGCTACCATTGGGGCAATTTTAATTTTTTTATTTTTGTATGAATTGTATAGATAAGAAAACATAATGTTCCATTTCAACCAGTGCCAACTGCTTGTTGTTTGTGCCGACTTTTGAGCGAGAAAAGGGTAAAAATGCGACGTTTCTTTGAAACGTTACGTAACGTCGTCCTGCAGGACGGCGTCAGAAAGTTCGTGTATAGCACATGTAAAATGTCCGAACCAGACGTCAGCTACAGTACTTTCCTCATTCATTTTTTTTTTCCTTCAGAGAACAATGTTCATAAAATGATTGTGTTGTCTTCCTTGCACAGAACCGCACACTTTAAGGTACTGCAGGCTTTTTTTTTACCATAAGCTGTAAAGAAAGTGGAGCTTCAGGAGGCGTGTTTGTGTCACTGCAGGATGATGATGTTGCATGTGTCCGTACAGGGAGATTACAGATGTTACAGATGTTACAGTGGCTGATTTGCAGATACAAAAAGTCTGATGTACAGTAGGTGTCATTTCTGCACTATTTAGCTCTATGTTACAAAGGTCTTCCTCTGGGTGAACAGGAAGGGTTGGAGCTTTTTGCTTGTCTTTTTTCATTTCTCTGTGTATTTCTTTGTAAAGACCAGAAAACGCCCATCTGGCTCTGTGAATAAACGTATCTGTTTGCCTTTCGCGAATCAAAGTCTGTACATTCGCAGCTCTGTGGCGACTCTGACGTCTGAAGTGCATTATGTTCATCCTGTCCTTAGCAGTTCTCTCTTTATTCTCTCCTCTGTGCCCTGCTGCTGCTGGTCCTTACGCTCGGCCTCTGTCCCCAAAATGCTGCTTCTGTTAGAAACGCGTCAGCCATATCTTAACTCTCGGATGAGTTGACACAAGTCTTCAATGTGACGACGAGTTGTGCTTTGCTTACCTGTCCAGTGTTATTTTTGCGCTGTTTAGTGTCTGTTTTTGTCTTGAAATCCAGAGAAGTACAATCATTTTACCTAAAGAACACTTTTGCAGAATCGTACGTGCGTTTCCAAGACGTTTCTTTTGGATTAGTCATTTTTGTTACTTTTCAATCAGAAATGACTCATAGCTTTTATAGAGTACGCCATGCATGAAAGCTCTGACGTTCTTTTGAAAAGAGACCAATGTTTCATTTTTGCTGGAGTACTTTACAAACTAAATAATGAGATATTGTCATAAATAAAATTTTTTAAAATTGTACAGACAACCAGAGAGTGTGAGTGTTTGTTTACATCCTGTTAAGAAGTGAAGGTCAATGGAGCAAACAGGTAAAATGATTCCTGGCTGGTTATTTATTTCTGTTAGCGTAGCAATGATGATAAAACACTTTTCAGCATACCTGTTTAGAATAAGTGGGTTTTTGAAAGTAAATAAAGCTAATAGTTTTATTTCCATGCAATCAAAGAAAATGTGATTTGTTCATTTTTTCTAAGGAAAACACAATACATTTGCGAGAAGTTATTAGTGTTTAAAAATGTGATTTTGAAATTTTTTTATTTTATTTTATGCTGACTGTAAATTTAGAAATGCTTACCTGTGAAATATCAAACTAATACTTAGGCTGCATTCACACTTTAGCCTGAGTGACCCAATTCTGATTTTTGTGTCAAATCGGATTGTTTTGAAGTGGCCGTTCACACTGCCAAAGAAATGCGACCTGTAGTTCTGCAGTGTGAACGGGCAAATGACCTGAAAGTGTCCCGCATGCGCAGTAGAGTATGCAATGGTTTTCAGTGTTTTGCCAACCACAATAAAAAGAAGTCCTCAGTGTTTGATGAAGGAAACATGGATGCTAACGGTGGAGCATAGCTCACACATTTGAAGTTGTCTGACCAGAGCCAGAATATTAATAACTTAAACCTCAATATAATCCACCTAATTGTTTTTTTCCCCGCTTGTGCGTATAAGGACGCAGAATAGTGACGTTTGTCGATTATCAGTGGATGAATGCGACGTGGACGTTAGGTCAGTTCAAGCTGCAGTGTGAACGCAGCTTTAGTTCCACTAACACTGGTTCTGAGAACTGCTTTATGTGTTGCATGGATTTGACCACCTACTACTCTCTGTAAGCAGACTGGATCAGTCCACGTTTCAGTATGTCTTAACTTTGCCTTAAAAAAGGAATTTTATATCACAATTTTCTTACATGTTTTTTATTAGGCCAAGATCCAGGAATTAGTCTGACCCTTTCTTAACATGAATCATGTTGGTCTGGAGCAAATACGTCTCTCTCTTACTGGTGACTTTTAATTATGCTGCATTTCCTCTTCAGTTTTAGATATCAATTTTTTTTAGGCCAGTAAAGCAATCCATGATCCCTGGTATCTGACAAAATAATAGCATGAATACCATCACTATGGCATTCTATAGTGCTTCATAGTGTACTATTTCCTCAATTCAGTGTTTCAGGGTCTTCTGAAAAACTGTCTGCAACCTTTTGATTCCAACATCTACGTTCATCACACCATAAAATGTTACATCTTTTACCTTGAGGCCAGTTATTTTCTTATTGAATGCTTTTCTTGCTGATAGGTCAGCTTCACTTAGATTATATTAATACACTTCTGTTTTTGTCATTTTGGCTACTAGTTGATCCACTGAAACTGGGTTTCAATTTTCTTCCATGTCCATCTTTTTTGGCATGCATAGTAAAACATTTGTAATCACACAAAAATGGAACATAATCATCAACTTACTACCAAGATTCTCAGCTTGAA